>PVIY010028084.1:0-33503 GCA_004026745.1 Myrmecophaga tridactyla
TTTCTCTATTATTGTTTTATTTCTTTTTCTGATGTCTCTTTATTTCTTTCTCTAAATCGATGCAAATGTTCTAAAAAATGATGAATATGCAACTATATGATAATATTAAGAATTACTGATTGTATATGTAGAATGGAATGATATATTAATGTTCTTTTGTTAAGTTTTTTTAATTAATAAAAAGTTTAAAAAAAAAATTAATGAGGACCCCAATGAGCTTTTGTTTTTAACTTTATTAGAAATTACAACAGAAAATTTTAAACCTGTATTTATTTATTCATTTAAAAATAATAAACCCATTACAGGTTAACATAACATATTTATTTAAAAAATAACTCAATTTTCAAAAACAAAAATGTGAGTGAGATGAATGACATTGCTTTACAGTTTTGCAAATTTCTCTAACGTCTAGCTTAATAAAAGACCACTGGATTATCAAAAAAAAAAAAAAAAAAAAGAGTAACTCAATCACAATAAAGATAAAGATTCCTTATCTCTCTGTTGAACTACTTCCCACCAAGATCTACAGACCAAAAAAAATGATCTTCTTATATCACTTCTTGTTGGTATAGGTAGTGGCAGTGGCCATAGGTGGAAAAGTCTGAGTCCAATGATGAGGCCAGGGACAGGAGCTGAACATGGAGACCTCATGATGAAACACCATGGCATGCATTATGCCCCAATGAAAATGCACTCTATGGGTCAGAGAGTCAATATGCCTCCTATACCTGATGGAATAATGCCATAAATGATGCCTCTTATTGGAGGGCCACCAATGGGACAAATGCCTGGATTGATGTCTTCAGTAATTCCTGGAATGATGATGTCTCAGGCTTCTATACAGCCTGATTTATCACCAGGAGTAAATAATATGGATGTAGCAGCAGGTATAACATTCAGTGCAAGAACAATGTGGACTGAACATAAATCACCTGAGGCAAGGACTTATTACTACAATACTAAAACAAAATAGTCTATGTGGGAGTAACCAGATGATCTTAAGACATCTGCCAAGCAACTGCTATCCAAATCCCCTGTAAGGAGTAGAAATTGGACTCTAGAAAGCCTTACTATTATAATCTCAAGTGAAAGAATCCCACTGGGCCCAACCTAAAGAACTTGAGGATCTTGAAGGATACACGAATACCATTGTTACTGGAAGTCTTATTGCAAAATCAAACCTGCATGCAATGATCAAAGCTGAAGAAATCAGTAAACAGGAAAAGTCTACCACTACAACTACAGCCCCAGTTCCCACCACAGAAATTCCAACTACAATAAGCACTATGGCTGCAGCAGAAACAGCAGCTACCATTGTTGCTGCAGTGTCCACCACAAAAGTTTATTAAATGATATTGTGAACAGTTGTATGTCAAAAAATCTAGATAAAAGGACAATTTGTAGAAACATGCAAACTATCTTCACTGACTCAAGAAGAAATTTAAAAATCTCAAATAACAGTAACAAGTAAGTATATTGGATCAGTAACAAAAACCTCCAAACAAGGAAATGCTCCAGATAAGGGGCTTTTGGATTAATTCCCACCATAATACATACTGACCTCATCTTCACTTCATTATGTCTGCAAAGACCTTATTTCCAAATAAGGTCACAGGCACAGATGCAAGGTGTGGGATATTGTTTTGGTTTGCTATAGCTTCCAGAATACAATATCCTGGATATGAGTTGGCTTCACAATGGGAATTTAATAGCTTATGAATTTGTAGTCCTAAGACTGTGAAAATGTCCAAATGAAGACATCAAGAGAAAGGAAATTTTCTCTGAAAAAAGATGTTGGTATCTGGGTTTCCTTCATCCCATGAGAAGGCACGTGGCCATCATTTGCTAGTCCTTAACTCCCAGGATTCATTGCTTTCAGATCCTGGTTTCAGTGGCTTTCTTTTTGAGCATTTGGGTTCTTTCTCAGCATCTCCAGAGTATCTATCTCTAAACTCTCCCTCAGTATTTCAATCTTTTATATCCTCATAAAGGACCCCAGTAGAGGAATTAAAACCAACCTTGAATGGGATGGGTCACATTTCAATTGACCTAATCTAACCAAAAGCTCTGCTTTCACAGGGATGGATTAAGAGAACATGGCCATTTCTGGATACCAAAAACCCAAAACACTCCTTTAATTCTCACTGATTCATACTTTTTCAGAGAGAGAAAGGGCTTATTACTACATGTGTAGTAGGAGAGCAGACAGCCTAATGGCCCCAAATACATCTCCCCAAGTTTGGGGGTGTTCTAGATTTTTAACAATTTTAGCAAGGGGAGATGAGATGGAATACAAATTTCAAAACGTAAAAGGAGATAGTATTATAATTATCATTTCAATAGGAGAACTGAAGTTGTAGGATTATGTAACATAGAAAAACCATGTTTTAATCAAGATCCATCTTGTGGAAACCACTTTCTTTCAATCCCTTTCAGGACTGTATGTTGGAACTTGATTAGATGTTGAGAGATGACACCTATTGTGAGTATTAATTTTTGATTAAAGGGATATGTCACTCCACCCATTCCAAGTGGGTCTTGATTAGCTTACTGGAATCCTTTAAAAGGGGAAACATATTTTGCAAAAATTTTCAGAGTCCTGAGAGCCATGATAACCATGAGATCCCATGTAGCCTGAGACCTTGGAGATGAAGAAGGAAAACACACCTGAGAGAGCTTCATGGAAAAAGAAGCCTGGAGAGAAAGCTATCCTATGTCACCATGTTCACTATGTGCCTTTCCAGTTGAAAAAGAAACCCTGAACATCATCAGCCTTCTTGAACCAAGGTATCTTTCCCTGGATACCTTAGATCGGACATTTCTATATCCTGGCTGCAATTTGGACATTTTCATGATTTAGAGCTGTAAACTTGCAACTTAATAAATTCCCCTTTTTAAAAGCCATTCTGATTCTGGTATATCACATTATGGCAACCATCAAACTAGAAGAACATCTTAGTTTACAAACACAACAAATTTATTCAGTGTTTGCTGGAATAGTCTTTTTAGAATATGTGTACCAACATATCACTTACTTTCCAGCTACCAGTTTATGGTGCTGTAAAGAAAAACCAATGATGGAATTATTTTTTGTGACCTCTGTATTTATTTAGTATCAGATATAGTCATTTTGTCATAAAACCTAAAGTAGAAGTACTTGCAAGAAATGCATCTGTGTAAGTTTTTAGAAAAAAGCAGCTTCATTTGACCTTGCCAGTCTCCATATAATACAGCTATGCTCTGGGTCTTGAAGCCTACAGCTTTGTCTAAAATTTAAGTACCCAAACAAAGTTCTGAAGGACATTTCTCCATCTGTGCCTAATTCTTCCACTCTATTCACAACTCTGACTGGGAACTTCAAATCATTCTCTGTGTTGTACTTATAGTATGCTTTCTTTTGTAAACTTGAAGTTTTTGAATCCCAAGAAATATATGCCTTTGAATGGGAAGACACATACACTAAAGTTAAAGAGCAACTTGCCTGGGCTGTATAATCACAAGGATTTCAGAATTTTCCCATGCTCTAAGGAATTCTTAGCAAAAGATTTGTATGATTTGCAACTGCATCAAGGTATCCTTACACAATATGTAGAAGATATTATTATAGCCAGAAATACTATACAAGATTCAGATGCATTTACTCTGAAATTTCTAAATGCTAGGGTACTTAAAGTGTCTCAGAAAAGAACTCAAATCACCAAGCCACCTATAGAGTATGTAGGATATTTTCTCCCCCTAGGTCAGATTGTCTTCCTGCCTGATAAGTGCCAAGCCCTGATGGGTATTTCAGTCCATAAAACAAAGAGGCAACTACAGGGATTTCTAGGAATGGGCAGTTTCTGCTGTACCTGATTACCTAATTTTGGGCTCATTGCCAAACTGTTCCATGAAACTGTGCAAGACTCAGACAGAAAAGTTTTGGAATAGACAGATGAATGTAATCAGTGTTTTTCTTATATTAAGGGAAACTGGGCACAATTTCAGCTTTGGGACTATCTGATGTGTGCAACCCTTTTATCCAATTGTACATGAAAGGTGGAAACAGGGCTTAAACAAAACATTCAAGGTCTTTGGAAAACTCTACAATATTTTTCAAAGAAATTGGGCCTAGTGGAACAGGAGTAGCCATCTTGCCTTTGGGCAAGCTGCCAGTTGTGTTATTTTACAGGACCTACACAATGTGCCTTGGTTCAAGAGTTTACAGTAAACACTCAACACAGTATGTTTTCTCTACTTGAGCAGAAATGAGGCTACTTGCTGATTGCCAGCAAGTTAGGAAAATATCAAGTCATATTATTAGATAACCCTAATGTGAACATCTTAAGTTCTATGGTTATGAATCCAGCTACACTCTTACCTGAATATGAAGGATCTACTGGGCATGACTGTGTTCACATAATTGAGGATGTGTTCTCTAGTTGACAGATTTGGGTGCATCCTTCTAAAGGAAACTGACCTGGAAATGTTCTCAGATGGGAGTTTTATGGACCATGGACTTTGGTGATCAGAATATGCCATAGCAACCCTGACAGAGGTGCTAGAATCCAAATAACTGCCACCAGGTACACCGGAAAGCTGAACTCATTGCCCTGACCATAACCTTGGTCATTGGTAAAGGTAAGAAAATAAAATTTACACAGTTTTTCACTATACCTTTTCTGTAGTGTATGCTTCTGGTAAAATCTGGAAGGAAAGAGGACTTTTAGCTACAAGCAATAAAGAAATTAAGCACCCAGACACCATATTAGCTTTACTAGAATCTGTACTGCTACAACCAGAAGTTGCTGTGCTGCATTGTTTGCAACTTTAGAAGTCAAACAACTATCTAGCAAAAGGCACATATGTCAGCAAAGGTAGCTATTAAGATACTATTTGAAATCCCAAAGAATCAAGCAATTACCTCTAACTTTGACCACAGACTTCTCATCATTCACCCCACTTTATGAAACAAATGCTTAGAACTATAAAACAGGGATTTAATGTAAGACAGAGAAAAAATAGTTGCAATTGAATTTAGACCAAGTTTTGATACCAGAAAAATAGTGGAACTGATGCTGTCATATTTGTACTAGTGAACACATTATGGAAAAGAAGTCTTTGAAATGTGGGTCAGACATAATATTGCAGAGCCAAAACTCCAAGCAAAAATCCATAAAATGTAAGCAAAGGTGTTCTATGTCATAAAAATAACCCCCAAATATGCAGAACCATTTTGAATGTAGGGATGTAGACTATTGGGTTTTCATCTGGAGATTGGTAAATAGATTTTGCTGTGATGCCCTGAGCAGCTAGAAGTTTCCACCATGTCCTAGTGTTAGTTGATACATTCTTAGTTTGGGTAGAAGCTGAAAGAATAACTGATGTCACCATATTATTATAAAAGAAATAATGCCTATATTTGTAGTGCCATTCACAGTTCAAAAGAGATAATAGCAACACCTTTGTTTCAAAAATATCTCAAGAAGTTTTGTGGCACTTGGGATAAATTGGAAGTTGCATGTGTCTTGGAGACCTCTGTCAACTGAGGAGACTGAAAAAATGAATCATATTTTGAAAAAGGCTATTGCTAATGTTACCAGATAAAGACCACGGATTCTTTTGCCTGACATGCTCAGTAACCAATTCCTGAGACACTGAGGTTTCACAGAGAGGAAGTTTACTCCTAGATGCATACTAGGAGAGCAGAGGGCCAAGTTACACAGAATCTGTCTCTCACAACTGCAATAGTTCAGATGGTTTTATTAGAGAAAAGATTGACAGAGTTAAGGTTAATTATCACAGTGGCCCCAAATGATGTAATTAGAGGTGATCTGATTATTGAGCAGGCACAGACTGATTACATCCTTAGTCACAGAATGCATGAAAGGAAATGGCAGAATGAGGTATAGGTGACTTGGGGGTTAACATCTAAGATACTGAACCTGTCCAGTGGGCCCATTTTGGTTAGAACCAGTCTTGGTCATCAAGATAACTTTGGGCTTGTAGTTGGTTAGTTCTGCTTTGACCCAAGACCCTTCATTAATAAGTAAACCTGGATATCAGGGTACAAATGAAGGTTAGTCACAGGTTTTTACAATCACAGAGACAGAAGATAAAAGTCTTAGAAGCCCATTTAAGTTCAAATAAGAAATCCTACTACTCAAGTAGAAGATAGGTAGAATGGCTTTATCTATTTTCCTCCCAGGAGAGGTTGTATTGGATGCCCTCTGGTCAGATACTGTCCTAATTAGGGTCACAACTGTTTGTGCAAAACACAAAGCAAAGGCTCAGTCTTTTCAATAAAAAATAGCTCAGATGAGAAAATCTGTCTTTCAAAACTAGAATGGCTTTAGATCTACTGATTGCAGCTGAAGGAGGAACATGCAATCTCATCGGTAGTAAGTGCTACACATGTATACCAAATGAATATGGCAATATCATTGATAGTAGAACATATGCAAGATGATATTGATTACTGTTGAAGGTTATAGAAAATTGGACTTAATTTCTGAGTGGTAAATAAACTTACCTATGAAATGGAGAATAACTCTTATTAGCACAGGTTTTATTTTGCTTGTCACATGTTTGTCTTGCTGTTGCCCATATAATATCTGTAACTTATGTCAAAAACATCTTTCAGATTAATATAAAATTTTCTTCACCCTTACTGAACAGGAGGCAATTACAGAAGATAAGACCTTTGCCCATTTTCTCTTTATAAGAAATGCTCATAAGATGCTCCTCCTTAAGAATAAGAAGAAATATAATAACAGGGGAAATATAATAAAGGGCTATACAACCATTATCAGAGATCAAGGCAGCTGGATTACAATTTCAAGATTTCAAAAATTTCCCTCTTCTGCTCCAATATACCAGAAAGCAAAAAGGAATATTTATGTAATGATTCGGTAATCAAAATCATCCCTTAAATCCTGATTTCTTGGTTACACTAAGGTATGTCAAGGAACTAACCTCACCTGGGCAAGGTATTATCTATTTATTGCCCTTCTCAGAATCCAGGTTGCCCATAGAAGTGAAGTTGGTTTTAGCCTTTTTGAAATTATCAATGGGAGGCTGTTCATCAAGAATGCAGTTAAGAATATGTCTATGCTGAGAGATGCCATGATCTCCCTGGGAAGTACTATAAAATTATTTCTGAGTTCAGCAATCATCAACTTTCTTTCCTTACACATATAATCTTACACTTTTACAAGCCAGGAGATTGGGTGTTATTGAAAACATGGAAGAATAAACACCCCCAAAATAAGCTTACACCTAAGTGCTAATCACTCACTCTTCTTTGATGCCAGTCTCAAAAGAGAGAAGTGAAAGAAGATGCTTATTACTCATGTACTCTGATTGCTGATTTAAAATTGCTCTTGCATAAATTGGCTAAAACAGTTATAATTATTAGGATTAAGTTGTGAACCTTTTGCCTTTTCCTCCTATCTGAATTATAAAAGGTAACATCTGCCTAAAATGGACTGCAGCAGTTGCAGCAGTCCATCAGAGGAATGATTGCTGAGTTTGTACTTATTTGCCTACTGCTGGAGGGAAAAGTGTGCCCTTGTCCATCTTATATTTCTGACCACAAAATTGGTCTGCTTGATTAATCCTAATTTATCTTATGATCACACTCTTCTGTACATTGTGGAAACTTCCAAAACCCAGCCACAGCCCTAATATAAGGTTTTAGGAAAGTCCTTAGTTTAATTACATGGCCATCCAGGAAAAGCACCTCCACTATAAGTTAGAAGACTATTTCTTATCACACCCCATTGTATACTTCAAGCCATAATCAGAAAGGATAGCTAAAAAGTGGGACTCTAATGGAATTGCCCCCATTTTTAGTAGAACAGTGCTACATGTCTGTTTCTGCCCAACCTAGTCTTGTAAGAGGCATGCCCCATTCTAAGTGTGAAAATTTGTTTGCCCTTGTCTTCTAGTTTGCTAGCTGCTGGAATGCAATGTACCAGAAATGGAATGGCTTTTTAAAAGGGGAATTTAATCAGATGCTAGTTTACAGTTCCAAGACCAAGAAAATGTCCCAATTAAAACAAGTCTATAGAAATGTCCAATCTAAGGCATCCAGGAAAAAATATCTTGGTTCAAGAAGGCCAGTGAAGTTCAGGGTTTTTTTCTCTCAAGTGAGAAGGCACATGGTGAATGCAGTCAGGGTTCCTCTCTCATCTGGAAGGGTACATGGTGAACATGGCATCACCTGCTAGCTTCTTATCCTGGCTTCCTGTTTCATGAAGCTCCCCAGAAGGCATTTTCCTTCATCTCCAAAGTTCACTGGCTGGTGGACTCTGCTTCTTGTGGCTGTGACATTCTGCTCTGCTCTCTGAGAATCTCTTTCATTCTCCAAAATATTTCCTCTTTTATAAGGCTCCAGAAACTTATCAAGACCCACCCAAATGGGTGGAGACATGTCATCACCTAATGCAGCTTAACAAGTACTCTTGATTAAATCACTTCTCCAGGGAGATGATCTGATTACAATTTCAAACATACAGTATTGAATAGGGATTATTCTACCTTTATGAAATGGGATTTTGATTAAAATGTGGCTTTTCTAGGGTACATACATCCTTTCAAACCAGCACACCTTGGAAAGATGAATGGCCTGGTGTTAAGCCACTAAAGTCATAGAATCTAATCCTAGAACTAGTCTCTGAGGGGAAAGAGTAAAATCTATTTGCCTCCAACTGGAAACAGTTGGCTCTGCATGTCTAATGTCTTTCTATATATGCATTACAATTAGATAGGGAAATGAATTACTTGATATCCTTTTTTTCCTGGGCAAATAATTACAAATCTACTTGAAACACTGAAAAACATAAAAGTCTTAGAAGCCCATTTGAGTTCAAATAAGAAATCCTACTACTCAAGTAGAAGATAGGTAGAATGGCTTTATATATTTTCCTCCCAGGAGAGGTTGTATTGGATGCCCTCTGGTCAGATACTGTCCTAATTAGGGTCACAACTGTTTGTGCAAAACACAAAGCAAAGGCTCAGTCTTTTCAATAAAAAATAGCTCAGATGAGAAAATCTGTCTTTCAAAACTAGAATGGCTTTAGATCTACTGATTGCAGCTGAAGGAGGAACATGCAATCTCATCGGTAGTAAGTGCTACACATGTATGCCAAATGAATATGGCAATATCATTTATAGTAGAACATATGCAAGATGATATTGATTACTGTTGAAGGTTATAGAAAATTGGACTTAATTTCTGAGTGGTAAATAAACTTACCTATGAAATGGAGAATATCTCTTATTAGCACAGGTTTTATTTTGCTTGTCACATGTTTGTCTTGCTGTTGCCCATATAATATCTGTAACTTATATCAAAAACAACTTTCAGATTAATATAAAATTTTCTTCACCCTTACTGAACAGGAGGCAATTACAGAAGATAACACCTTTGCCCATTTTCTCTTTATAAGAAATGCTCATAAGATGCTCCTCCTTAAGAATAAGAAGAAATATAAAAACAGGGGAAACTTGATAGATAAACAGTGGGGACATGCTCAATATAATCCTTCAGCTAGAAAATTCCTAGTAGATTTTGTAGCTAAGAATGCTTATTATAATCATTCACTCAACAGCTTTGATTCATTTCAAGCCTAAAAGGCCCTGCTGACATAATTTGCTGTAATTAATCTCACAAGTTTACTTTCTGTTCCTGGCTACATAAATGAAACTTTCCAGCTCTGCTTTCAGGGATAAAGATGACTTTATCCATATGGTGTTTTATGGACTATGTCAGATGGTGTTTTGTAGTCTAATATCAACATGTTCTCCCTTTTGAAGGGCAAGGTCAAAGGCCTAAGTAGTCAACAAAAAGAGAAGAGCTTACAAGACAACAAGATACACTGACTAATCAAAACGAAACAGGCAATAATTACTCAATTTTAATTAATCCTGTGACTTTTACTTAGTTTTTTCCTGTTTTCCTTTGGCCCCTTTCATTTCTTTGTTTCCTTAGACTATACATGCTAGAATCACCTTTCTCACTCTGAACAGATCATGGGATTAGGCAAGCCAAACTGTTAAAGACTGTGTTTTCTAGTTGTAATAGTAACAAAACTTTTGGATATTGTTAATAATGATGCTACAAACATTGCTGTTCAAGTATCTGTTTGAGTCTCTGTTTTAACTTTGGGTGATACCTAAGTGGAATTTCTAAGTTTTATTGTAATTCTATCTTTAACATTTTGAAGAACTACCATAGTGCTTTCCACAGTGTTTAAACCATTTTAAATTCCCACCATCAATGCACGAGGCTTCCAATTCTGCATTTCCTCCAGCACTTGATTTACTTTAAAAAAAAATAAGAGCCAGCCTTGTAGTAGTATTGCATTGTGGTATTGATTTGCATTTCCATAATGGCTAGTGATATTAATAATCTTTTCAAATGCTTATTGCCATTTATATATATGCCTTGGAAACATATCTACTCAATTCCTTTACCTATTTTTAAAATTGTGTTATTTTCTTTTAGTATTGTGATGTAAAATTACTTCATATAGTCTACACATTAAACCCTTTTCTGATGTATGTTTTGCAATTGCTTCCTCCTGTCCTGTACATTGTCTTTTCACTTTCTTTGCAATGTCCTTGATGCACAAAAGATATTCTTAAGATCTTGGAGTCAATACATATAAACAGAGAAGTCCCTTCTTAACTAACAATTTTCATGAGAGCAGGATTGGTCTTCTTACCTAGTTTCAAAACTATGCTTTAAAGTTCTCTATCACCAGAGATCTTGGTTTTCTTTTCTGTGTTAATTCCCTTTCATAGATTAGGTTACTAATCAGGAAATAGTGCCATAATTTTCCCTATTCAGTCCCTCCTTGCCACATAGATATTGAAATTGTCCATGTGCCTTGTTTAACCAGTTGACTGTGAACTAAAGTAACAATGTGACTAGTCCTTAAGAGGTGTTATTTGTTTTTCACTTGCCTCTTAGGTAGCTACCTGAAAAAAGAACCCAGGTGTCTTCTTCACTTCCAAACAGAATCCCAGAATGAGACAAGAGGAGTATTTCAAAATACAACTCAGTTTGAATCAGTGCTATTTTAATCAATACACAACCTACCATCAAGAAGTGGGCACTCATTGAATGCCCTGAAAATTTGTCATTGTCTTTGGTATATAAATATTGTCTGGTATAGAAATCCCCATTCCACACTTAACTGGAAGCACAATAAAGAGTGAATATTATTTCAACCACCAATTTCTGAGATTTCCACTGTTGGGTTTCTTTCTATAACTCTTTATTTCATTTTAAATGCTTGCTCTGCTATACTTATCTAACTTGTCACTATCTACTATCAGATAATATGCCATTTTACACTGTTATACTGAATGGTAAATGCTCAGACACTGAAAACTATTAGATGGAAAAATTTTATTGAGCTAAATGTCATGCATGCAGAGCAGATGTAAAAAGAAGTTCTGTTCAAAGGCAGGCTATAGGGAGGCAGTTTATATGAGCACTAGGAACAAAGGGAGGTGTGGGGAAACAAGAGAGGGTAATGAGGGAGTATGTGGACTTAATGGGTTGCTTGGGACAGGGCATCTTTCAGCTATGGATAATCTACAAGTTGCACATGCAGGATATTTGTGTAATAATGAGGCCTTTTAATGAAGATAAGTAGATTTGTTGTCATCACTGTGATTTGCCTTGTACAATTTCTTCTTTATAGCAGGGGGCAGAGGTCCTTTTCAGCAGCACAAATAATCATTGGCATTCCAGCTTGGTTCAATTGCTTTCTGTTTCTTGTTTGCAGCTCTCTGGGCAAAATGGAAAGTCAAGCAAATTGAGATGATTAGTAAAACTATTGACCATTGTAATTTCAAAATATCTCACATAAAAAATGCCACATTATATTTTCATCCCCCAGTATTCTTGCTATTGTTGCTATTCATTTATATCATTTCCATTGTACTTGTGTTTTAATAGATTTGATATTACATTTTTTATCATTTCCATTCTGTCTTATGAGATTCAACATTTATTATAGTGAAGGGCACCAACACACAAATTTTCTTAATTTCTCTTAGCCTGGTCAAAGTTTTAAATTGCCCCTGATTTTAAGGATATTTGTGTTTGATACAAAATTCTAGGTTGACAATTCTTTGTGAGACTCTTTAAACATTTCTTTATACTATCTTCTTCCTGTATTTTTATTGCTCTTCATAAGAACTGAGTAAAGTCTTAATCTTTGTGACCCCATTTTTAATATTTCACTTCTGTGGCTGATTTATATATTTATTTATTTAGTCTTTCATTTTTTGCAGTGTTCCTTGTGGCTCATAGTTTTTGAGATATTTTGAGCTTCTTTAACCATTAATTTATATTTTCATAAACTTTGGAATATTTCTGCAATTATTTCTTCTAAAAATTGTCAAGTCTTGGCCTGAATGTAAAGTTTTATATGCCTTAAAGAGTGATATTGATGCACAGTTTATAAGGAATTTTTCCATTTTTCTCTCTGTCTTCAGTTATATAATTATTTTACTCTTTTTTCAATGTCAAAAGGATATATTTTATTTTCAGAATGAATAATTAATTCTAAAGTATCCGTTCTTGTTTTTGTTTCTCTACTGGGATTTCTTAGATTTACACCTCTTTTATATTTTCTTAAATCTTTGAGCACATACACAGTTGCTGTTATAATGTCTTTGTATTTTAAATGCATTATATTTATTATTTCTTGATCTGTTTCTATGGACTGATATTCTTTTTTGATAAAAATTGCTAGAGAGTCTAAGCTTTATATTTTTCCAATTATAGATTTTATCTTATAACCCCCCAAAAACATTTATATCCTATCCCCCAGTGCTCTAGGGGAGAACACACTTGTAAATAGGAACTCTGGAGATTCTATTGCCTAAGGGGAAGCCAAACTGAAGCAAGGTGGGCCTTTCCATAACACAACAATGGGTTCTTGTGAGCAAAAAATTATTGGACACAATGAGGTGGATGAGACAGATGGATAGAGAGCTGGCCATGTGATTGACTCATAGAATGAGAAATGATTTCCCACACACCACCACTAGAACATCATGTAATTCAGTGAAAGCATAATCATGCTAACACTTTGATTTTGGAAATGTAGGCTTCAAAACTGTGAGTAAATTCTGTTGTCTATGTCAAACTATGTTTTATTTGTTAGAGCAATCCCTGACAAAAATGGGCTCCCTAATTTGAATACTGAGTTCTGCTTGGATAGATAGTTAATTTACATAATGATCAAGTTGCTCTTTAAAATCTTTTAATTTTGTCTGAGGATGGATGTGGTGTTGCCTTAACTCTAGCAATAAATTAGTCCTATTCTGAAACATGGTCTTTCTTGGGTCTCTCCAATCTGACTGGTCAAAGCCTCAGTATCTTCAGTCCTATGCAAAATTCACTAGTCCATCTCACATTTCCCCAGTTTTAGTTTCTCCAAATGTGTTTGCTTCCCTTTCCCAAGTATTTATTATTTGCCTAGATTTATAGAGAGTTTCTGTGTGCATTTGCATCTTAAATTGCAGTCAAAATCTAATGGATACTCTGTGCATATTTCTGGAGACCATTGCTTCACAGCTCTTCTGTATATAGGGCTCTTACCCCATAGTCCAGCTATAACAATGACCTGGAATTTTTAGCTTCTTGACAACAGATTATTGAGCTTTTGTGAGCTCCTGTTATCTGTGCTGAATTTCAGAAAGTTTGAGCACATAGAAGCAATGATAGTGGCTGAGCTTATTTATTCTTTCCTCAGTGATCATGGTCCAGAAAGTACCTGTTCTTCAACAAGCAAAATAACTTCACATTTTTTTCTGTTGAGGAGATTATTTCTGATTTCATTTATAAAGCTTTGACTAAAAAAAATAATGATTGGAGAGTAATACAGCAGATATGAAGAACATCATTTGAAGAATGTTTCAGGAATCCTAACATGATTAAATTTACATGGCAAAAGCAGACAATAAGGATATATTAGACTCTTAGCCTTTAACTACATTAGTAAAATCAGTGGCACAAGCCTTTATGTGTGTGCTGTATGGCAGGGTCACATTTCATTATTTTTCTATGTAAGTATCCCGTGCTGCAGCACCATGTGTTGAATTCTTTGTATTGCTTGTTTATGTTTATTTGGTTTTGCTTGTTTGGTTTTGGGATGTGCATGGACTGGGAATTGAACCTGTGTCTCCCACATGGCAGAATTCTACCACTGTAATACCCTTGCACCCCCAGCACAAATCTTTTTAAAAATTACATTTAGCAGCCTGGATGTCAAGACTTCAATTTACTATTATTAATCTATAGTTAATAGATTAACTTTTCAGTCAAGAAACATGGTGGTTTCTATGGAATATTATGAGTTCATTTATGGAATTAATCATTTTAATTTCTTTAAGAAATTTGAATATGTTTGATGTGAAGTTGAAGTACTTAAGTATCTGGTGATTTTATAAATTGGAAATTGATGATGTTTACGTTATATATAAAAGCAATTTTTTACCCAATATTTCTGTTAATAGTTTTTCTTTTAATTTTTTATCAATATCTTCAAACATGCTATGTATATTTAACTTATATTTGCATTATTTCATATATTTTCTAATATCTGCTTTTCCAAAGTAATCAATGAAAATTCAGTGTATTTGTCTAAAGATGTCCCATGTTCATCTGCTTATTTCCTTGATTCCATTGAGGAAAGAACAAATAAGCTCAGAAAATAAGCAGATGTATACTTTAAAAATATATGTTAAAAATTATGTATAATTTCATAAATTCAAGTTTACATAGGAAATCATTATGCTTCTCACTTTTTTCCAATTCAGAAATGTAATTTTTGCTTTGCAAATTTATGACTTTGGACATTGCTTTCATAGAGGTTTTAGTGCCCATTCATATTCTCCCTCAAAGAGAATATATGTAGTACTATTGCAATATAAATTAGGATTGTGATTTTCTCAGTTGGAGTACCACACTTCTGAACCATAATAAATTTTTAACATGTATGGTTTTAATGATTGATTCCAGTTATCAGGTGAAAATAGAGATATTGCTACACAATGGAGTGAGGTATATGTATAACTTAAGGAGCTTCTCTGAAGCACCTCCTATTCTCATGTTATATGAAAAAAAAACAGAAACCTCTAATAAGTGCAACAGGCAATAAAATTAAAGATTAAGACACATTCATTATATTTAGCTTGTTTTGTACTTCTAGTAAAGTTTTCCCCAAGCAGATGTCTGTTTGTGTGTGGATAAATGGAAGAGTCAAGAAAAATGTTATAAACATCATGGAAAGATGACCAGTTGCAGAAAAGAGGATTGCTGCAGTTTGAAATATTACTTCCTTGTTTTATTCTGTATGTTATCTAAGTCCTTCAAGTTTTCCTCTACCTTTCCCTACCTTATTTGTTGAGATATAATTTCCATACCATGGAAGTCATCCATTTAATGTACTGTTTGATAACATCTACTATACTCATGGATTTTTGCAACCATCATCAGTCTCTAAGTTTCAGTTCCAAAAGTGAATTCCATAACTGTCAGCCGTCACTCCCCATCTCCCCCAGCTGACACCACTCCTCCATAACAACATTTAACTACTAATTTGCTTTCTATCCATATAAATTTGCCTACTATGTAAATTTCCAATAGGTGGAATGTTGTTATATTTTGTGACTGGTTTTCTTTCACTTAGCATAATGTTTTCAAGGTTTCAAGTTGTAGTATCTGTTAGTATTTTGTTTCTTTTCATTGCCAAATAATATTCCATTGTATAGCTATTTCATGTGATATTCACCATTCATCAGCCAATGGGAATATGAAATCACTTTTTCTTTACTATGAAAATTGCTACTGTGAATGTTCATGTCTCTTTTACTGAGTACACATATGTCTTCATTCTTTTGGATATATACCTAGAAATGAAATGCTGGGTCATATTGCAACTCTGCATTTAACATGTTAAAGAAATACCAAACTGTTTTAAAAGTTTCTATATTCTTTTACATCCCAATCATCTATGAAAGAAGATCTTAATTTCTCAACATTCTCACTGACACATAGTAGTGTCTTTTATATTAAAGTCATTCTTATGGGTGTGAGGTGATATCTCATTGTGGTTTTGATTTGCATTTTCTTAATGATTAATGATCTCAAGAATTTTTTTCATATTCTTGGTAGTAATTTCTTCTTTTGAAATATTCATATTTAATTGTTTTCCAAATTTATTTAAGTTCTTTACATTTTTATCTTTTAAAAAAATTTATTATTTTGTTGAAAGAGATTTTTATATATTATTGATGTTAGTCTCAAGCAAGTATATCCTAGATTGAATTCCTTTATGAGATATAACCTGAAAATGCACTCTATGACTTGGCAAGTTGTTTTATTACTTACATAATAGTGTTATATGACCATGAAAATTTTATTTTTTATGGGCTCTAATATTTCTATAGTTCTTGTTGTTGTTTCTACTTTTGGTGTCATATTTAAGAATTCATTGCCTAATATATGGCCATGGGACAATGTTCTTACAATTTTTTCTAAGATTTTTATAGCTGTATCCCTAATATTTAGGGTTATAATCCACTTTTAGTTAATTTGAGGGTATGGCTTGATACCAGAGACCAAATTCACTTGCTTGCCTCTAGGTATAAAGCTGTGCCAGCAGTGTCTGTTAAAAAGATTGTATTTTCAGCAGTTGATTTGTCTTTGGACTCTTGCAAAAACAATTGAGCATAAATATATGTGATTATTTTTGCAATCTCAATTCCTTTTTTTTTAGCATGGGCAGGCATGGGGAATCAAACCCGGGTCTTCAGCATAGCAGGCAAGAACTCTGCCTGCTGCTCAATTCCTTTTAATGCTAATATAAATGAAATTGAATACTCAATTTCCTTATTTTAGCTTTTTAATTTTCCATTTATGCATTTTGAAGTGTTACAATTCAAGGACATTTATTAGACATAAAATCTTGTTCTACCATGAAGAGAATATATTAAGAACATTTTTTTATCATTTTGAATAGAAGTCTATCCCCATTAAGCAATAATTCCCATTCCACCCTCCTGCCATTCCCCCTATAACCTCTAATCTGATTTCTGTCTCTATGAATGTGTCTATTCTTGATATTTAAAATAAGTCAATTCATACAATAGTTGTCCTTTTGGGTCTGGATTATTCTGCTTAATGTAATGTTTTCAAGGTCCCCTGATGTTGAAAGCATGTACCAAACCATTCATTTTCATTTTTAATGTTTTTTTTATTATTAAATATAACATATATACAAAGAAAAGAAAAAAAGCAATGATTTTCTAAGTACACTTCAACAATTACGCAGAATAGATTTCAGTTTGTTATGGGTAACCATAACCTATTGTTTTTTTATTGATGAACAGTATTCTGTTATACATATCTAACACATTTTGCTTGTCTATTCATCTGTTGATGGACATGAGTTATTTCCAATATTTGGCTACTACAAATAATGCTTCTATAAACTTTGGTATATAAATATCTGAGTCTTTGTTTTCTATTTTTTTGTCTATATATCCCAAAATGGAATTGCCAGATCAATTGATAGTTCTTTGTTTAGCTAGCTGAGGAAATTCTGAATTGTTTTCCTCAGTAGTTACAAGATTTTATATAACCAGAACCAATGCAAATGCATTCCAATTTCTCAACATCTTCACTAAATGTTGTCATTTTCCATTTTTAAAATAATAGTCAGATGAATGGGTGTAAGGAGCTATCTCATCATGGTTTGGATTTGCAGTTCATGAGTGTCTAATGGTATTGAACATATTTTCATGTGCCTATTGACAATTTGTATATCTTCTTTGGAGAAGTGTCTGCTAAAGTTCTTTGCCCATATTTTTATTTTGGTAATTTGGCCTATTGTTATTGAACTGTAAGAATTTTTATTTTCTGTATATTAAACCCTTATGAAATATAAGATTTCAGCTCTTTTCTGCTATTTTCTAATACAATAAAATTCCTATAAAAATTCCAAATATTCCCCCCGAATTAAAAAGCCCATATCCAAATAAGAGTGTTAAGACAATACAATCATTTCCTGTTCCCAATCTTAAGGGAAAATATCTAGCCTCTCACTATTAAGTATGATGATGAGTGTAAATTTTCTTAGATGTTCCTTTTTTTTACATGGGCAGGCACCAGGAATCGAATCCGGATCCTCTGGCATCTTAGATGTTCTTTTTAAGTTGAAAATGTTGCTCTCTATAACTTGTTTGCTGAGAATTTTTAACAAGAATGGGAAATTATGTTTTATCAATTATCAGAATATATTTTAGAATTAATCTGAATTCCAGTTAAATACTCAATTCCAGAATTTTTTCAATTTCCTCCTTGCTTCCCATTTTTCTATATGGATTGCATCGATGTATCATACATATCCCAAAATGACTTGTTATTATTTTCTTATAAAATCATATCCATTCTAAAGCTGAATGAAAAATGGTGGGAAATACATTTATAGTCTCTTGTATTAGCCTTCTTACTTAACATTTAGGTTTACCTTAATTTCTTCCCATGAATTTTTGTTTTCATTTGTTGTCATTCCA
Organism: Myrmecophaga tridactyla; assembly: GCA_004026745.1. Classification (NCBI taxonomy): domain Eukaryota; kingdom Metazoa; phylum Chordata; class Mammalia; order Pilosa; family Myrmecophagidae; genus Myrmecophaga; species Myrmecophaga tridactyla. Next base: position 18,583 of record PVIY010028084.1, read on the forward strand.
TGGGCCAGTAATTGAACTCAGGTCTCCTGCATGGCAGGTCAGAATTCTACCAGTAAACCACTCTTGCTCCTGCTTCCTACTTACAATGATTTTACACCCACAGGGCTGTTTTTCTGGTGAACATGTCTCTAAGCCAACATGCATTGTTATAATATTAATGTATGTTTATGAAGTGGTAATTATACAAAACATAATAAACACAACTGTCGTTTTGCCTTGTAATTCATTCAATGCAATCAGATGATTTTTCATGTGATCATTTGCCACTTGAATTTAGTTGTTTCCAAGAAGATGTGACACACTCAATTTGTGGGTGAACTTTTGATTAGGTGGTTTCCAAAGAGATGTGTCTCCACCTATTCAAGTGGATTGCTTACTAGAGTCCTTTAATAAGGAACAATTTTTGTAAAAGATTCAGAACTGACATTGACATGCACATTTGGAAATGCAGAAAGAAAATACGCCCAGGAAAGCCACGTGGAATTGGAAATTGGAAGAGAAAGCTAGCATTGCCTTGCATCTTCCAAGAAGACAAAGAAATCTGAAACATCATTGGCCCTTTCTTGAGTCAAGGTATGTCCCTCTGGATGCCTTAGTTTGGACATTGTTATAGCCTATCAACTGTAAACATAAATTAATAAATTATCTTTATAAAAGGTATATTTCTGATATATTGCATTTCCAGCTGAGTTGACAAGCTAAAACAACCCAAAAGAATGATAGTTATGATAGTGTGGAAATATACATGTATATATGTGTTGTGAAATATACTTTGCCTTCATTCATGACTGATATATTCACTATGTTGTGATTTTTCTCTTGGCTACTTATCTCTGAAATTCTAGTGATTACATCTGTTCTAACGCTAAAAGCAAATCATTGAATTAAAATTAATCTTTTGCATTTGTCAGATTTCACTTAGTAGCCATCTTATTTTTAATAATCACTAAATTAATGGTAAATTTATCATATATTCAGCCACTTCCATGTGTATTCAAACAATACATAAAATTAAAATTATTGCAATATATCTATGATATGTATGAAAAGCTGTACAAAAATTCTACTCACTCAGAAATAGGAATTAGATTTGGGAAAAAAATGAAACTGTCTTTCATTAAAAGAGACAACTTCTTAAATGGAAAAACAAAATTAGGTTTAGAGTTTTTACAGGTAAACTGCATTTATATGGCTAAATTCCTCTCAAAATAAATTTCATTCTTAGGCAAATGTTTACTTAGACATCTAAAAATTAAAGTTTCTAAAAGTAACAGTAAGAAATGAAGGAATTCTATATCACTGATTCAACAAATTTTAACAATACAGAAAGGCCAAAAAATCAAATAAATATAAAAGCAGACATTGATGAGAGAATTGAGAGACAAATAATGTATAAGATATACGAATGCCAAATAACAAAATGTCAGAAAAAAGTAATGCCTTATCATTAAATGAATTAACTTCTGTATAAAAGGGATCATGCTCTTTGAATGTAAATGATAAAATGGTAGAGATTGACAGAATATATTTAAAAGCATGGCACATATATATATGGTTTATGAGAGACTCCCCCTAAATTCAAAGTCACAGGTGGGTTGAGTGTGAAAGCATTAGAAACAATATGCCAGAAATCATTACCCAAAAAGAGCATGCCCAGCTATACTATTTTCAGGTAAAATTGTCTTTAAGTAAAAAACTGTTATGAGAGACAAAGAAGGTCATTATATATGGATAAATAAGCAATCAACAAGATACATGGTAATTATAAGTCTATATGCATCAAATGGCAGAGCCCAAAAATATATGAAGCAAATATAATAGATTTGAAGAGAGAAATGACAGCTGTATATCAATAGTAAGAAAAACTTTAAGAACAATTTCCATAGTGGTTTGAAGAGCTAAACAGCAGATCAATAAGGAAACTACAGGAATTGAAGAATCCTATAAACCAGCTAGACCTAACAGAAATATGTAGAAAAATTCACCCAACTGCAAGAGAATGCACATTATCCTCTGGTGCACATGAAAAATTCTGCAGGATAGACCATATGTAAGTTCACAAAATAAGTTTCAACATATTTTAAAACATTGAGATCTTATGATGTGCCTTCTCAAATCACAATGATGTCTAGCTTCATTGCTAGACATCATTAACAGAGGAAGAATGGGAAAATTCACAAATGTGTGGAAATAAAACAAACAATGGGTCAAAAAAGAATCACAGGAGAAATTAAGAAATACTTTGAGGTGAATGAAAATGAAAATGCAACCAAAAAAATCTTGTGTGAAACTCAAAGGCATACCTGAAACAAAATATACACACATGATCAAGTGGGATTTATCTCACGTATTCAAGGGTGGTTCAACATAATAAAATAAATAACTGCAATATACAAACTTAAAGGAATAATTGAAAAAATGATTATCTCAGTTGATACAGAAAAGGCATTTTTTCAAAACCCATCACTCCTTGATATAATCACTTAGGAAACTAGGATAGAAGGAAACTTCAAGATAACATTGGGTGTACAAGAAAAACTTACTGTTATCATCATCCTCAATGGGGAAAGGTTAAAGCTTTCTTTCTATAATCAGGAATAATGCAAGGATGCCCATCTTCACCACTTTATTCAACATTATACTGGAATTTTCAGTCACAGATATTAGTAAAGAGAAATATATAAAGATATTCAAATTGGAAAGAAAGAAGAAGAATTTTCCCATTTGCAGATGGCATGACTCAGTATAGAAAAATCTGAGAAATTCGCAACTTAGCTATTGGGGCCAAAAAAAGAAATTCAGCATAAATATCAGCACATATATACTAATGGTGTTTATATAAGCAATCTGAAAAGGAAATCAAGAAAATTATTCCATATACAATAACAACTAAAAGAATGAAATACCTAGACATAAATTTACCCAAGGATATAAAGAATTTGCACATGGAAAACTACAAACATTGCTAAAAGAAACTTTTAAAAGACCCAAAATAAGTGGACAGAATTCTATTGTTCATGTTTTGGAAGACCAAAATATTGTTAGTATTTCATTTGTGCCAAAAGTAATTTACAGATTCAATGCAATCCCAACCAAAATTTCAACAGCTTTCTTTGTAGAAAAAGAAAAGCCGAATGTTAAATTTGCATAGAAGGATAAGAGGTCTCAAATAGCCAAGATCATCTTGAAAAAGAAGAATGAAAATCTTAAAACATATTACAAAGACCTAGTAATCAACACAACGTGGTATTGGCACAAGGACAGATATAGACTAATGGAATTGAACTAAGAGTTCAGACATAAACTCTCACATGTATGACATATTGGTATTTTACAAAAGTGCCAATTCCACTCAATTGGCAAGTAATAGTCTTTTTAACTATTCCTCAACTGGGAAAAGTGGATATCCATATGCAAAAAAATTGAAGGTAAGTTTCTACTTCAAATTTTATATAAAAACAAAATTAAAATGGATAAAAGACCTAAATATAAGAATTCAAAATATCAAACACCTAGAAGAAAACATTGGGAAGTACCTTTAAGATCTTGTGCTAGGTAATGGCTTCTTATACTTTACACCAAGTGTACAAGTAATGAAAAAAAGTGAAATTGAACTTCATAGAAATGTTAAAGTTTTATGTGTCAAAAGACTTCATAAAATTAAAAAGACAACATACATAGTGGGACAAAATATTTGGCAACTCACTATCTGAAAAGATTTAAGTCCAGTACTATAAAAAAATGTTCAAGTCAACAACAAAATTCAAACAACCCATTTAAAACAGGCAAAAATGTGAATGTCTATTTCCATTCAATTAAGATATAAAATGGCTAAAAAGATTCTCAATATCATCAGCTATTATGGGAATGCAAATCAAACTCATACTGAGATACTATTTTACACCCAGCTTGAAATAGAACTTAGAACATATGAATTTATTTTGTCCAGATTGGAATAGAACTAAAAGAGAAAACATATCTGACACTATCTGGACATTTTATTCTTTAAGAATGCCATATAGGACTTTTCCAAAGATGCACTAAGGGAAAAGGGAATAGCACAAGAACAACAGCATGAAATGTGAATTATTAGTGTCAGGACTACATGCCATTAATTACTGCAGCTTAATAAAGTGGATTGTTTTGAAATGAATGAAAAGTCATATTCCTTTAATCCAATCTTACAGGTGAAAATTTATTGTGGGTGGGATTTTTTCCTATGTTATTTTCATGGAGATGTGACCCACCCAATTGTGGGTGGGAAATTTTTATTAAATTATTTCTATGGATATATTACCCTGCCCATCTAAGGTGAGTCTCAATTAGTTTGCTGGATTCCTTAAAAGCTTATGGAGAAAGAAAAATTTCAAAGCCCACACAGAGAGCAGACACTTAGCCACAGACATTTGGAGAGGCTTGGAGAGCCAAGATAGAAAGCCACTGGAATCAGAAGCTGAAAGCAACACAACCCCATAACAAAGGTCCATGAGACACCAGCCACATGCCCTCCTAGAGGAAAAAGAACTCTGGATATGATTGACCTTTCTTGAGTGAAGGTGTACTGTTGTTGATTCCTCAATTTGGAAATTTTTATGGCCTTAGAACCGTAAACTTTTAACTTAAGACATCCTTTTTATAAAAACCAATCTATTTCTCACATATTGCATTCCAGCAGCTTTAGCAAATTGAAATATAAGGCTTCATGCAGAATTGTAATCTTGGTCCCCAAGAGCATCATACTTGCCTCGTGGTCTACTTTTTCTGAAAGGGCATTGTATAATAAATTGAAAGTGATTTCAATCTCTTCAAAAAGACAATAGAAGGACTTCAGACAAAAATTCCATTGACTTTCTCCCTTACATTCTGTATATAGTTGAAATATTGAGGAAAGATAAAACATTAGGATCACTCAGAACATTATCATTTATAATCCTACAAGGTAAGTCTGAATCCTGGGGCTTCTTTCAATTTCAAAAAACGAGTGGAAGTAAACAAACAAAACCTTCCATGCATTGTATGTGAACATATGCAAAAAAACAAAAACAAAGCAAAAAATCATATATCTTCAGGCTGAAAAGATCCCTGAAATGAGTTGATCTGATGTAAAGTCCCTTTATAGTATTCATTTTCTTCACTTCAATATTTTATTTCTCTTTGACAGAATAAGATGAAGTCAGTCTGTCTATAAATCATTTTATATATAGCATTCTTAATGGATATTACATCTGATCCAGTCCTCTGTGGTTATCCAAATGGGCCATAATCAGGAATCTATTGTTCCCACTATGTTATACCATGGTTGTGAAGCTGAATTTAAATCACTTCTACAACAAAGTAAAAAGAAACTTATTCAATAGCCTCATCAGCAAATCTTACATCAAGAAAACAATTTTAGCATTTAATAGTCAATCACTTAACATCAATAATTGCAAGTTGGTAACATAAACCAGATGCAGATAGCTAAAAAATAGACTCCAATTTTAATGTTTGAAGAAGAAGAAATTTTCTTTGATCATATATCTTATCATGATGAAGTAAGGTTTTAGCTGAAGGTTTGCTCTGGAGTGGAAATGGAATAAAATAAAATATTAAAATCACCTCTAAGAATGTGCCTGGCACACACTTTGCATTTGATAAATATTACTACATACTTAGAGCAATAAGTCCAGTTTAGAAATGGAGGCATCATAGATTCCAAAATCTTCATTTTATAATTCTAAGGATTTCAGCAAGAAAGTCCAAGAAAATCTACTCAGAAAGCATATTAAGAATAGTATTTTTGAAAACTGTCATTTTCTGTCTTATTTCAGTTAAAAAACATATATTTTATGAGTTTCCCTTTAATTTAGGTCAAATGCATTTAGTTTTCAAGCATTGTAATAACTGTCAAAACTCTGATATTGGAGAAAACACTAGAAAAATTATTCTGTGCTTTTATCACACATTTAGATTCAAATACTGGAAATAATCCAAAAAAGTACAAATGCTTAACTTCCGGGAAATAAATAATTTAAAAATTACACACTCAGTGAGTGATTGATGAACCTTGCAGAAAACCTCTCTATCTTCTTGTAGATTCTGTAGAAATCCGTAAACCATGTGCTAAAAAGTATAGTCTGATTGATCAAGTAAGTCACACTCTTTACAGTACAGTGAGAATCCCAGTGCTACTCTAAATGAGCCAATGCCAGGAGTACAGATACTGTTCATTCGAGTTCAATTTTATTTTCTGGCTCAGACAAATCCTTTGAGATATCAATTTTAGATATCCCTTATATTAAAAGATACTTTATCAATCACCTTCATAGACTATTCTTGGAATTACAAATTTAATGTTTGTTCTAACATTCACAGGTTTGTCACATGTAACATCTGGGCCTAAAACCTAAAAATGTTAATTCCTCTCTTTCAGGAAACAAAGAAATCTTGATATCTTGGAGAGCGTCATGTTGGATTGCATTCCATTATTCTGTAGAAATTAGCAATGAATATACATATTTAGGAAGATGGCAAGTATTCTATTCTGAATTTTCTAGTATGTTAGTGAAAAGCTCTGATTTTTGTTCTCCTTTTGATTAAACTTATTCTGTATTTTTTCATGAAATATTTCCCACTTTCTACCCTTTCTCAGAGACAGAATTACTCCTCCTCATTGATGATATATTTCTACAATCCTCATCATTATCACAATTGCACTAATTGCAATTGTTATAGTCACCTTTATTTCAACCATTTTTCTGTAATATGTTTCTAATCTACCCATAAAAATTCTTGGCACATAGTCAGGAGTGTGTGTGTGTGTGTGTGTGTGTGTGTGTGTGTGTGTGTGTGTTTGCATGTGAATATGAGCAAGTATATGTATGAGCAGCCTGTGGGTTAGAATAATGGAACTTTTCTCCCATGTTCCATATTAAATCTCTTTTATTCATCTTCTAATGCAATTATTTTGCCATGATAAAAGATATATCTGCCTTGTCTTGAGCATACTGTTTCACTTTTTATGTATCTTTTTTTCCTATAAACTCCCTCATTTCTCTTCCTTTGTGTAATTTATAAAATCATAACATTACATGGAAAAGGGATTTATTTTCTGTTGGTAAAGTTACTGAATATTATAAACAAGTATTTTTACAAAAAATATATTCGCTACATTCTTGCAATTTCAGCTGCTTGAAATATTCATTGCTTTGCATTTATTCATAATTACTTTTAAAGAATTCAGCTATCCTAAATCCAGGGTAAATTTTATAAAGCTAAACACTTCATTTGTAAATATTCTAGACCCCATAAAAAGGAGTGACTACTCACTTGGCACATATTATAATCTAACACATTTTATAAGAGACACATTAAAGAGGTGAAAAAACCTTCAATTCATTGAGAGAGGGTAAAAATTTGCAAGTTTTATAGGCATAACTATATGAATTCTCACAGGAATGAAAACAATTGTTATTGGAAGGAAGGAAAGTTAAGTGTGACCATGATGTATGTCCTTATGTTCCTTATCCCACAAGAGATACAACACAGTCAAGGACATGTCCAACCACAAAGTGGTGATGGAATTCATCCTCATGGAGTTATCTGACAGCATGGAGCTCCAGTTCTTTCATGGATTTTTGTTTACGCTGATTTACTTGGTGACATTCATGGGGGATTTTCTCATTGTTGCCTTCACCACCCTAGACCAGTGTCTTCACACCTCTATGTACTTTTTCCTGAAAAACTTATCTTTCCTTGATGCTTGCCTCATTTCAGTCACAGTCTCAAACTTTATTCTTTACTTTTGGTCACAAACAGGCATCATTTCTTGTGTGTCACAGGTCTTATTGGTGAACAACTTTTCTGGGTCTAGATGTTCACCATCACTGCCATGTTCTATGATCACTATGAGGCATCTGCTACTCAGTTCACTATGATATTGTCATGAGAAGGAGACTCTGAGTGCAGATGGCCATTGACTCTTGTTTCCTTGAGGGAGTTGTTGGAGGGTAATACACAGCTGGCACATTCTCTTTATCTTCTTGTGGCTCTATACTGAAGATTTCTTGCTCTAGGAGGCATTTTGCCATTGATATCAATGTGGAAATAGGGGTTATGTTTTTCTGTTTAGTTTGCATTGACTTTTCATATACCTCCATTCTCAATGAAGTGTTGAGAATGCCATCATTACCATGATGATCTAAAGACATCTCCACCTGCATGCCTCATCTCACAGATGTGACCATATTTTCTTGTGGCAGCTGCTATCACCTATCTGAAACCAATCCCTGATTCACCAAATCTTTAAGATATTCTTATTTCAGTCTTCTATTCTCTGGTGCTTCCCTCTTTGAACTCTATAATATATTGCCAAAGGAACAAGGAAATCAAGACAGCTTTGTGGAAAATTCTATGGAAACTAAGTCTCTATGAATTTTAGGGTAAAAAAAACAATAGAATTAGTAGGTAGAAAGGATAAATTCTATGTCTGTCTTTCTTCCTTCCTTAATTTTCTTTCTTTCATTTCATTTCTTTTTTTCTAGAATGATAGAGGTCATTTATAATCTAGAGAAAATAATTTTGTATCTCTTAGTCTGTTAGGCAACTGGACTTAGCCAAAGTAATTAAATTAAGAATTTTGATATGGTTGGAGTCTCATGGATCATCTGTGTGAGCTCAGTGTTATTACATGAGTCTTTAAAAGTAGAAAATTTTTCTCAATTGTACAGCTGTAGTCACTGCGAGATATGTCTACCAAAACATTGTCAGAGAGGTTCATCATTGAAGGATGTGAAGAAGAATGAAGTGGCTATGTGTCAAAGAATATGGGTGTTTTAGAGGCTGAAAAAGGCATATAAAGAGATACTTTCTAGAGACTCCAGAAAGTAATGGAGCCCTGCTAATGCCTTGATTTTAACAAAGTGGAACTTGTGTCAGAATTCTAATTTACAGTACTGTAAGATGATAAATTTTGTTATTTTAAGTCACTAAGATTCAGGTAATTTGAATAGCAGCAAGGAAAATGAACACAAGCATATAATCTTTTTCTTAATATATGTCCCTTGATTCAGAACTTTTGCTATGACTGGGTTCTCAGACTATGGCTCTAAAATCTTAGTAAAATGTGAAAAATATAAAAAAGAATAAACAAACACATACTCTCAAGATTTTCACAATTTTTGCAGGAAAACCTGGATATCATGTCTATTTTGCATGTATCCATGACAATATTGCAAATAAATAAAATTAAAAATAAATAAGCACTTTATTTTCACTGCGTTGATTGGATTTTTCATAATTTTATTAAAATAGGATTTACTTTTTAATGACTTGAACTTCTTTATTAATTGGATGCTTCCCTAATGCCTGATAGCTGAGATTCAGTAAGTCAGGGTTATGTTACTAAGACTGCCAGTTATTTTTCCTTTGTTTTCCTAGCTCATGGGGTTAGGATTAGCTATTTATAAACTAATTTTTATTAGAGAAATTTTAGATTTCCAGAAAAATTATATATATTGTGATTAAAATGTGAAATTTTAGGCAGCATATATCTTGCTAGAATTAAAAAAAAGAAAATGGGATTGTACACTCTATCTGTTGGTTTGTTTAACAGCTTTTAAATTCTGTCTGTTGGGTTTTTTATATATTTAAACTCCAAATTAAAATATATTTTGTACTGTGAGTGAGAAGGAAAACCTCATTGAAAGGCATTACCTTAATCTTTTATTACAACATTGCAGGGGAAGATCAGTTTTTAGATGAGGTTTAGAAAACAAATAGTTTAAAGTGAAGGTCAGTCAGCTTTTTCTATTCTGAGAATCGTTCACTGTTTAAATTTTTGGAAGATGTGTGGAAACAGATTTCATTGATCATGGGACAATATACAGATATAGAATGTAGGAATGGTGACACTGGGGCTTATTTTTAATGGTGATTTATTTTTAAATTTGGGTTTAGCAAGAGAGTTGGGGATAAACATTTGGGACTGAGGTCTTATGAGAGCCAGCAGGAAATTTTTAGTCTGTTAATTTTTTATTCCAGATATTTTTTAATGTTTCTACAATGATTTTTTGTTCAAATATGATACTGAAGATCTGATTTTTTTGTTTCATTCTTTAATTTTATATTACTTATTTGGAATAAATCATTTTCTCAACACAACTATTAATACTGAAGTTATTTATTAGATGTTACATTTTTATCTTGATGTGAAACATATGACTTTCAGCTACAAATTTTTTTTTAATTTTAAAATTTTATTTTTAAATACCAAAAACACCAAACAAACGCAAACATTCTTATTTTTATCATTCTGTTTTACATATATAATCAGTAATTGACAATATCATCACATAGTTGCATATTCATCACATGGCCATTTCTTGGAACATCTGCATCTATTCAGAAAATAAATAAAATGAAAATGAAAAAAGATTTATACATACTCTACCCCTTACCCGTCCCCCCTACTGATCACCAGCATTTCAAACTAAATTTATCTTAACATTTGTTCCCCCATTATCCATTTTTATTCCATGTGTTCTACTCATCTGTTGACAAGGTAGATAAAAGAAGCATCAGACACAAGGTTTTCACAATCACACAATCACTCTGTGAAAGCTATACCATTATGCAATCATTTTCAAGAAACGTGGCTACTGGAACACAGCTCTACATTTTCAGCCAGTTCCCTCCAGCCTCTCCATTACATCTTGAATAACAAGGTGATATCTACTTAATGCATAAGAATAACCTCCAGGATAACCTCTTGACTCTGTTTGGAATCTCTCAGCCATTGACACTTTGTCTCATTTCACTTTTCCCCCTTTTTTGTCAAGAAGGTCTTCTCAAACCCCTGATGCTGATGTCTCAGTTCACTCTAGGGTTTTTCTCAATCCCTTGATGCTGAGCCTCAGTTCACTCCAGGATCTCTGTTCCATGTTTCCAGGAAGGTCCACACCCCTGGGATTCATGTCCCATGTAGCAGGGGGAAGGTGGTGAGTTTGCTTGTTGTGCTGGCTGGAGAGAGAGGCAACAACTGAGCAACAAAAGAGGTCCTCTTGGGAGTGGCTCTTAGGCCTTATTTTAAGTAGGCTTGACCTATCCTTTGTGGGATTAAGTTTCATATGAACAAACCCCAAGACTGGGGGCTCAGCTTATAGCTTTGGTTGTCCACACTGCTTGTGAGAATATCAAGAATTCAACTTGGGGAAGTTGAATATTCCCCCATTCTCACCATTCCCCAAAGGGGACTTTGCAAATGCTTTTTTATTCACTGTTCAAATCATTCTGTGATTTATCGGGGTATCACTCTGGACAAACCAACAAAAGCTCATCTCCTACTCAAGGTTCCATGTACTTATGGTGTTCAATTAAGCTATCTACATAACTTATATTAGGAAATGCGCTAGTAAAAATATAAATTTTGTACCAAATAACCTTTTTTTGCTTTAGTCTCACACATAGGTTGAAATTTGAAATTTTAAAATATTAGTTATCATCTATTTTCAGCACCCTGCAGTAATGACATTCCTTTTTTCTTCCTCATGCAAAAACATTTTAAAATTTGTACATTTTGTCACTATCATTATACACTGTAGGCATTCCTAGATTATACCATCTCAATTTTTATCATTTACCTTTCTTTCTGATTTCATTTGTGCACCCAGCCCCCCTCCTTCTATCATTCTCACATTCAGCTTCATTCAGTGTTTTAACATAATTACATTACTGTTAGGTAGTATCATGCTGTCCATTTCTGAGTTTTTACATTCAGTCCTGTTGCACAATCTGTATCCCTTCAGCTCCAATTACCCGATATCTTACCCTATTTCTATCTTCTGATGGTCTCTGTTACCAATGAAATATTCCAAGTTTATTCACTAATGTCAGTTCATATCAGTGAGACCATACAGTATTTGTCCTTTTGTTTCTGGATAATCTCACTTAGTATAATATCCTTAAGGTCCATCCATGTTGTTACATACTTCATAACTTTATTCTTACAGATGCATAATATTCTATCATATATATATATACCACAGTTTGTTTAGTCACTTGTCTGTTGATGGACATTTTGGCTGTTTCCATCTCTTCGCAATTGTAAATAATGCTGCTATAAACATTGGTGTGCAAATGTCCACTTGTGTCCTTATTCTCATGTCCTCTGAGTTTATACCTAACAATGACATTGCCGGGTCATTTGGCAATTCTATATTTAGCTTTTTGAGGAACTGCCAAACTGCCTTCCACAGTGGTTGTACCATTTGACATTCCCACCAATAGTGAATAAGTGTGCCTCTTTCTCCACATCCTCTCCAGCACTTGTCATTTTCTGTTTTATTGATAATGGCCATCCTGGTGGGTGTGAGATGGATGATATCTCATTATGGTTTTGATTTGCATTTCTCAATAACCAGGGAAGTTGAAAATCTCTTCATGTGCCTTTTGGCCATTTGTATTTCCTCTTCTGAGAAATGTCTGTTCAAGTCTTTTGGCCATTTTGTAATTGGGTTGTCTGTCTTTTTGTTGTTGATTTGAACAATCTCTTTATAAATTCTGAATACTAGACCTTTATCTGATATGTCATTTCCAAATATTGTCTCCCATTGTATAGGCTCTCTTTTTACTTTCTTAATGAAGTTCTTTGATGTGCAAAAGTGTTTAATTTTGAGGAGTTCCAATTTCTTTCTTTCTTCAATGCTCTTGCTTTGGGTACAAAGTGTAGAAAAACACCTCCAAGTATAAGATTTGTAAGATATTTCCCTACATTTTCCTCCAACAGTTTTATGGTCTTAGATCTAATGTTTAGGTCTTTGATCCACTTTTTGCATACTTTTGCATATGGATATCCAGTTCATTTGCATATGGATATCCAGTTCTCTAGGCACCATTTAGTGAAGAGACTGTTCTGTCCCAGGTGAGTTGGGTTGACTGCCTTATCAAAGATCAATTGTCCATAGATGAGAGTGTCTATATCTGAACACTCTATTCAATTCCACTGGTCAATATATCTATCTTTATGTCAGTACCATGCTGTTTTGATCACTGTAGCTTCATAATATGCCATAAAGTCAGGTAGTGTGAGACCTCTGACTTCATTTTTTTTTCTCAGGATACTTTTAGCTATTTGGGGCAGCCTCCCCTTCCAGAAAAATTTGGCTATTGGTTTTCTATTTCTGAAAAGTAAGTTTTTGGGATTTTAATTGGTATTGCATTGAATCTGTAAATCAATTTAGGTAGAATTGACATGTTAACTATATTTAGTCTTCCATTCCATGAATATAGTATGCCCTCCCATCTATTTAGGTCTTTTGAGATTTCTGTTAACAATTTCTTGTAGTTTTCTTTGTATAGGTCTTTTGTCTCTTTAGCTAAATTTATTCCTAAATATTTTATTCTTTTGGTTGCAATTGTAAGTTGAATTCTTTTCTTGATTTCCTCCTCAGATTGTTCATTACTAGTATATAGAACCACTATGGATTTTTGAGTGTTGATTTTGTAACCTGACACTTTGCTGTACTTATTTATTAGCTCTAGTAGTTTTGCTGTGGATTTTTTTGGGTTTTTGACATATAGTATCATATCATCTGCCAACAGTGAGAGTTTTACTTCTTCCTTTCCAATTTTGATGTCTTATATTTCTTTTTCTTATCTAATTGCTCTGGCTGGAACTTCCAACACAATGTTGAATAACAGTGGTGAGAGTGGACATCCTTGTCTTGTTCCTGATCTTAGGGGGAAAGTTTTCAGTTTCTCCCCATTGAGGATGATGTTAGCTCTGTGTTTTCCATATATTCCCGTTATCATTTTGAGGAAGTTCCCTTCTATTCCTATCCTTTGAAGTGTTTTCAACAGGAAAGGATGTTGAATTTTGTCAAATACCTTTTCTGCATCAATCGAGATGATCATGTGGCTTTTCTGCCTTGATTAGTTGACGTGGTGTATTACATTAATTGATTTTCTTATGTTGAACCATCCTTGCATACGTGGGATGAATCCTACTTGGTCATGATGTATAATTATTTTATTGTGTCGCTGGATTTGATTTGATAAAATTTTGTTGAGGATTTTTGCATCATATTCATTAGAGAGATTGGTCAGTAGGTTTCTTTTTTGTAATATCTTTGTTTGACTTTGGTATGAGGGTGATGTTGGCTTTGTAGAATGACTTAGGTAGCTTTCCCTCCTGTTCAGTTTTTTTGAAGAGTTTGAGCAGGATTGGTACTAGTTCTTTCTGGAATGTTTTTTAGAATTCACATGTGAAGCCATCTGGTCCTGGACTTTCTTTTTGAGGGAAATTCTTGATGACTGATTCAATTTCTTTACTTGTGATTGATTTGTTGAGGTCATCTATTTCTTCTCAAGTTAAAGTTGGTTGATCATACCTTTCTAGAAAGTTGACCATTTCATCCACATTGTTTTATTTATTAGCATAAAGTTGTTCATAGCATCCTGTCATTACTTCCCTTATTTCTGTGGGGTCAGTGGTTATGTTTCCTCTTCCATTTCTGATCTTATTTATTTACATCCTCTCTCTTCTTCTTTTTGTCTGTCTTGCTAAGGGTCCATCAATCTTATTGATTTTCTCATAAAACCAGCTTCTGGTTTTGTTGATTTTCTCAGTTGTTTTCGTGTTCTCAATTTCGTTGATTTCTGCTCTAATCTTCTTTATTTCTTTCCTTTTGCTTGCTTTGGGGTTAGTTTGCTGTTCTTTCTCTACTTCTTCCAAATAGACAGTAAATTCCTCGATTTTTGCCCTTTCTTCTTTTTTGATATAGTCATTTAGGGCAATAAATTTCCTTCCTAGCACTTCCTTTGCTGCATCCCATAAGTTTTGATATGTTGTGTTTTCATTTTCATTTCCCTTGAGATATTTACTGATTTCTCTTGTAATTTCTTCCTTGACCCACTGGTTGTTTAAGAGTGTGTTGTTGAGCCTC
>PVIY010028085.1:0-33502 GCA_004026745.1 Myrmecophaga tridactyla
TGTTATTCTAGAAACAAGGCCATTCCATTCTTTCTACATGGAATATCTTTTCTACCTTGTCCCCTGCCACCTCTACTTATTAAAATCATTCACGGTCCAGGCCATTGCCCCTCTTTTGTGAAGTGCCCACAATCACCCCTGTTAGAATTAATCTCTGCTTCTGAAGGCATTATTGTGTATCCAGCTACATAACCTTTATCAGAAGACACTGTCATACTTTTTGTATACTTGGCTTGCCCCCTCCTTCTATGACACACACAGTCACCACTATCACGACCCTCCCCAACACTAGATTGCAGCAATGACAACATCTGACAATATTCTGAAGTCCTTTATACATAATAAATACTTAACTATTTTTTAAATGTGTGATTTTAAAAAAAAAATTAAGCATACTCTCCTTTTGCTAGCTCCTCAAGAATCTCACATAGAAAATATAAATTTAGCAAATGATAAAGCATATTCCCTTAGGAAAAATAGAACTTCTCTGGATAATTTTCAGTAACCACAGTCACTTTTAAGTCATTATTCATCATAATTTTATCTTCTCTAGTTCCATATCAGCTGTAGGAGTTTACTGTACTATGGTAAATGATTGCAGAGAGCAAACCTAAAGAGATGAGCTAAATAGCAGATACATCGGTGAAACTGATTCACTTGGTTTAGTAAGTGTTTGAAATGAAAATTTATGTCTTTCAACCTTTCCTTGTTCTCCAGTCCTTCTGGTCATCAAATGTTCCTTAAGCCTCAAAGCTTGAGGTTATTGTCTTCCTCTTTAAGTTACTCTTCTGTACTATTCTTGGATCACATTTTGTTTCAGGTTTCAGTGTCCATGGAGAAGCAAAGTTCTTTTCTGGCCTTGTCCTTGTCCCCCAGTCCTTCCTCATCATTTTAGGTTCTATACTTCTTGAAGCCAGCAGAACCTAAATTCTTCCAAACTTTTTCTTAAAAGCTTCTCTACTTTATGACCTTATGACTGCATTAAACTCCTTGATTATTTATTGTTCTTTAAACAAATATTTATTGATCACCTACTATGTAATAGATACTAAGGATACAACAGTATGTTTGAAGATACAGTTCCTGTCTTAGCAGACCTAACAGTCATATGCAGAACATACAATTATACAAACCTAACAAGATGAGTTAGTGAGAAATTAATTGATGTCTATTTTTTGGTTTTCTTTTGCTTCTGCAAAACTAATGATGATCTTCCTTTTAGAGGAGCTAACCTCTGTGTTCCAGAATTTGGAGCTCCTTGTCTAAGGGAAGAATTGATTAATATTTGTGCATTTGCAAGCGTAGTTCAAATGAGGAACCAAGCAAGGTTAGCTAAGAGGGTGATAGATAGAAGCTGGTGCTTTCAAGAAATGAAGGCAGTAGTCAAAACCCAAAGGGAGAAGAAAAGAAAAAGGAAGGAAAAAAGGGAGATGATTAGACCTAATTCATATCTAACACCCTGGATGTGATAAGGTATATACAATGACGTAGCTCAAAGAATGCCTGGAATTCAGGTTCTAATCACCTTGGCTTTGAAAATTGAACTCCTCACAAAGGAAGTGGGTAACCCAGCAAAGTTGCTCCTTTGAAAAGACTACAGTGAGCCTCTCAGTGGTATCCAAAACCACTTCTTCACATCTTCTCTGCCATTTTTTTCTGTACTGCATAAGCTCCAGGGCCTTGACTCAGTCCAAAAGGAAGAAAGAATCTCAATAAATATCTGAAATGGTACCCCCTTGCCAACCTTGGAACATGACCTGGAAGCTAGACTTTAACAGAGTGAAATATATTTCTTATACTCTGTATGTTACAAACAATTCACAACCATTTATTTATTGCACAAGCAATTACAGTAAATTGTAGATAAACTTAGATGAGCTAAGTCTCCAATCTTGACTAGTAAACCCCAGATTATCTCAATATCTCTCTCCCCCCTTTTGAATTCTGTTCTTTCACAACACCACAACAGCCAATCTTATAAGTCCATGCAGTTGTCCAGAATTCATTTTTGCCAGTCCCATCAACAGATTTAAAATACTCATTCAGTTCTTCTTCCTGCTCAGGTGTCTGAGTTGTTTATTCATTCTACATGAGAGTACAGCTTTTCATACACCAACCCAAAGAATAGTGTTTTCTTTGTCTTTTTTTTTTTTTTGGAATGTCATTCCTTTTGGATGAATACCAGCTTTATGAGAGATGCCCATAAAGAAATGAAAGAGGAAGAGGACACAAACCCAGCCAGCTAGATCAGACAAATCCACCATGGTGAGCCATGAGGCAGCAAATACCACAGCAAAACTATCCTAAAATTCTTCTTGCAGACTTAAAACCTCCCATCTATATGTCTTACAACTCTTATCAACTGTTTTCAGGCCTAATTAATACACAGCAATTTTTAACATAATTTTACAGAGATATATTCACATACCATACAGTCCATCCAGTGTATACAACAATGGTTCGTTCACAGTATCATCACATAGTTGTGCTTTTATCACCATGATCATTTTTAGAACATTTGTATTACTCCGGAAAAGAAGTAGGGAGAAAAAAAAAGAAACCCCCAAACACCCCATACCTCTTTCTCCAACCTCTTATTGACCTCTAGCATTGGACTGTACCCATTTTAAAGAATTACAATAGAGATAGGTTAACTAAGACAATGTAATATTGTCAGAAATATATATCATTGGAATAGAACAAAACATCCAGAAGTAGCAATTGACTTTTTGTTGTTGTTGTTGTTGTTGTTTTATAACTTTACAATCATTATCAAAGACCAGTGCTACCAGTTCAACACTAGACATGAAAAAGCAGTATCTATAGAACGAGTCAATAGTCACAGTCATTTGTTACATCCTAATTTCTCAGTTACACTTTCTCCCTCTCATTTGATCTTCCTCTCAATCTTCAGGGAAAAAATAAACACACTAAGAAAAACTTTTAGAAGGGCAAACCTAGGATTTTCAGGAATACTGTTGGTTGGGCTTGGCATACTGTAGTAGTTTGCAATATCTGGCTGAAGCTTGTATAAAAGTAACCTCCAGAATAACCTCTTGATTCTATTTGAAAACTCTTAGCCACTATAACTTTATATTGTCCATTTATTTTCCTTCTTTTGTTCAGAAGGCATTCTCCATGCCATGGTGTCAGAACCAGTCTCATCCTTGGGAGTCATGTCTCATGCTGGGAGAAGACATGCTCCCCTGGAAGTCATGTCCAACAAAAGGGTATGGGCAGTGAGTTTATTTGCAGAGTTGGCTTAAAGAGAGAGGCCACATCTGAGCAACAAAAGAGACTCTCTGGGGATGATTCAGGCATAATTATAAGCAAGCATAGATTTGCCATTACAGAAATAACTTTCATAAGGGCAAGCCTCAAGATCAAGGGCTTAGCTTATTAAATTGGGAGTCCTAATGCTTGAGAGAGAATCAGGAATTCCCCAAGTGAGAAAGTTTAATTGTTCCTCATTTTTTCCCACTCCTTCAATACTATTTTATTTTCTGCCCACACTACTCTGGAATGTATCTGGATATTACATCAACCTATACAGAATAATAAGATCTCATTCCCTATTCTAGATTCCATGGAATTAGGTTGTTAAAATAAACTGACCAGACAAGTTAAATTAGATAGTATGCTACAGAAAATTTAAATTTTGGACCAAATAAACATCTCTTCCTTTGGTCTCATACAGAAGTTGAAGTTTAAAATATAGGCAATATCATCCCTTTACCTGCATTCTGATTCACTCTAGTTCTAAGCAGGACCATTTCATTCTGATCTCCAACTGGAACCTGATTTCTCCTTCAATGTCTTCAACTGTTAATACAAAGCAATTTGAGGAAAGGAAATTTTTACATATTTACCTCCAAAGTGTCCATAATAATATATTTCAACGGGCTGTCCATTATCACAACTTATATCACATGCAGATGCCACTCATATGGTACATTTTTCCATTTAATTGCCTGTCAACCAGCCATTTATCATAGTAAACTCTTTCTATCATGGCATACCTTGTTATGCCCCTTAATTTTTTTTTAGTTCAGGCTTTTTAAAGAGTTTCTTAAGAGATGTTATTTTCATTTAATCATAGGTCATTTCATGTACCACCCTCTACTAAAATTTTTTCTCGGCAACTTTAAATGAAGCAAATTTAGAAACACCACAAAAATAATGATTCAGGTAATTAGTTAGGATGGATATTATTTTCCAGTTATAACCCATTTATCTTCTTTGTTGTTGTTATCTCTTTGTGAAGCAGATGGAAAGTGAAGAAAAAGAGAAGAGGAGGGACCACTGAACGAACATATACTGTGTACAGGTGTTAGTCTGGAATTTATCTGATTTAACCTTCACAACAACCCTTCAAGTTATCATTCTTCTTTCACAACTGAGGAAATTTAGGCCCAGAAATATTAAGCATATTAATTGCCCGACATCATAGTGAAAAGTCCAATATCTCCAATTTTTTTTTTTACTGCTTCCTTCTTGTTTAGTCATTAGTCATCTAGTAAGGGGTTGGAACAGGGGTTTAAATATAGGCACATCTGACTCCAAAGCTTAAATGCATGTTATTCTGATGGGCCATAGAAAGATGCCTTGGGATATAATCACTTAAACAACTCTATAACCTTCCATATTTTAACCAGATTTTTTATTTTAAAAGGGATTTAATCAATTCCTTAACTGGTTTGATTAAATCCTACAATATATCACCATATCATTTCTCTATTCAGTACAAAACACACACCAAAGCAGCCAATTTTTTATCAATAACTTTGAAAATTCTATTAATTCATATTCCAAAAAATGTATTGTGGTGAAAAAATCATTGTACTGTATACTCCTTTCAGTGTCTTCAAACTCTCTAGTGTTTTAGCTGAAACCATAAAGCAGATAGATCTGTGTGGTGAACAGTCTCTTAAAACTAGTTGTCACTGATAACAGTCTCCTGTAATAAATGGTTACAAAGCAGTTTTCCATTACAAACTGTTCCATAGTACTGTCTGACAATAATGCAAAACTATGCCAAACTGCTAGGATGGCCCTTATGAATTATATAAGCAAAAGAAAAGGGAACAAGTGTATTCATCCACACCTTTCTACATACTCCACAAACTTCAAATGGATTAACAGCAACTGTCAGACATTTTAAAGAGAAATTTAAAAGCACCTACCCTTCTATCAGTCTTTAAATAAGGCTCTCAGGTAAAGTCCACAAGAAGTGAGATGAAAGGATGCACTGGGCCCAGATTTCACTAGCTAGGAAGGTGAGCTCTCCATGGTAGATAATGTGGCTATTAGCTGGGAAAGGTGTTCAGAGGGAAATTTAAGACACACCATCTGGCCAAAGTGTATAACATGTTCCAAAACTTTTCACATCTGCTCAGCCACTTGGATTCTTTATGAGATCCTAAGAGAGCAAGAACTTAAACTTTTCAAGTTCTCCTAGTAGACAGCAGTGGAAAGATGGACAAAAATCAGAGTTTTTTCCCTGTTAATGACACCACGCCACAGATCAAAGCAAAGCTATGCTGCCAGATGGGCAATCCATCCATTTCTCAACATGACTGCTTTTGGAGAAAAGAAGGCACTGAGCTCACCGCATTTGGAAACATAAACCCGAACTATTGTCCTCAACGCTCTTGCCAAATATATTTATTCACTCAAGGACCACTTTTCAGACATTACTATGTATCAGATACTTTCTAATTGCCAGGGATACAGAAAACAAACTACATCTAATGACTTAGCATCCTGTTTCCACCTCCATTTCCTAAAGAGCACCTTGAAGTTGAGAAGAGTTAAGAGTTAACCAGGCCAAAGTCACAGGGAGAGTGAGTCGCAGGAATGGCATCCCGGGTCTATCTGTCTGAGTCCTCATCCACCAAGCTCCTGCTGAGCACAGCCAGGGCATATAATATGGCTCACTTTCTCCTCCATAGCTGACCTTCAGGCCACAGGAGAGATTATAGTCCAGATCTCTGATACAGAAGGCAGGAAAATTAACAGTGAAATGCAAACGTGCCGATCCCTCCTACAAATGAATAACCTTCAGATGACCTCTCCCACAAATGTTGTTCTCAGCTCTAACTACTCACATACTCCACACACACAAACTACCTTCCACATCGGAATACCTGTAGTTCATTTTTTCATTTCTATGTCTATGGTGCTCTCTGCTCTGCCAGACTGTCACTCGAGTCTCATCACATTCCGTTTCCTACAAGTCCAGGTCACTTTCTCAGAGTGACTGGCTCTCCCCAATTCCCAACATAACATAAGGTCCACTCTAGTTCTTTTCCTTCATGATATCTAACACAATGTATTTTGGGGTTTATTTGACATCTGTCTCTCATATTATCATTTATCTCTTGGCAATTCAGATGCTTTACCACTTGTTCACCCAATATTTACTATGAATCTGTAAGATTATAATATGTTCAAAAAATTACTGGACAAACAGAGCAACCTTGGTGCCAAGGGAAACACTGGAACACAGTGTGAATTTGTAAGTAAAGTGAAAAATATCTTTCTCTGATGGTGTGATACTGCTACTCAAATGCCAAGCTATGGTCCTATATGTAATTATTATATTATGTGTCTTATTTTTCTCCTGTGCTCTCCCTGTAAATTGGTACTACATTACACAGGATCCTATTAAAAAACATTCAAAAATATAATTCATTCAATCTACAATGTCTGTTAAACATTAAAATGGATATATGTTTAGTAGACCTTCCTTTGAGTAGCTACTCCTTTCTCATTCTAAGGAAATCCTACTTAGTCCTTGCTTAAGGTAAAAAAGCTAATTAGTACATATTTACGATATATTCAACAAAATGAGTTTTCTAAAGTTATCAAGTCCTTCTTTCTCTCAAAAATCCAAATTAATTGAAGTTTTATTGTTTCAGTTTTTTTCTTTCCCAGATTCCTTCAGAGAAATTGAAGTTTGGAAGAAGCTTTGTCTTTTCAAAAATCTCATCTGAGGATACGCTCAGCTACATGCTCAGATAGATGAATCAACTCAACAACTATTTATTGAGAGTGTGTTTTATGTTTTGCACATGCTAGGAATGGTGAGGTATCAAAATAAAAATGTTATTGTCAAAGAGCTTAAATCCATCACTATGGGTATGAGGCACACCCACAAAACAACCAGAAAACAAAAAGAAATTCTGTCTTATCCAGGGCCAAAGGCATAATGTCTAGAGTAGTGAGAACATGAAACCGCAACATTGATAAAGAATAAAAAAGATTTAGGTGACATCAGCATGGAATGTTGAGCCGAACTTTCCCAGTGCTTGAGCGCAAACAGCATGCTAAGTTAGTTAAGCCCTCACCACTTGACCTATATACACAGACACCTAATACTTGGGTAGTTACTACATAAGAGTACAGAGGGATGGTTTCTGCCCCAAGGATATGACCAGACTAATAAGATTGCTTCATAAATTCACACAAAAGTAGGTCTAGAGTTATGAGCTGTTCCAACAAGTCAGAGATCTGGTTATACATTAACCTTGGTCAACATTACTATCCTAAGCAAACTAAATTAATTCAATCACAGCTTTAATGGAAGTTGGCAAATATAAGGGCAATGTCTAATCAACTTCATTTCTTTTCAAGAGCCCTTCCTTTACCTTATATAATCCCAATTAATCATTTAGTCATTACAGTTGGGTTTTACATAGTGCTAAAATCTCCTTTCCCCTTTACTGTCTTTCATGATTTCTCTGTGCTTCAGCGAGACAGAAGGAGAGGAGACTTATGATAAGGAGCAATGAATAATTATGCCTCTTTACGCAGCCTGTACAGCCTCTGTCTATGAATGTGGTCAATCTGCTGGGAAATTCATTTGGCCATTTCACTATCTGCCCCACTCACCCACTTGTAGCAATCATGACTTGTATGTTGAAGTTCAAGGGAGTTCTGAGACAATTTTCAATCAACCTTTTTTTTTTTTTCTTTTGGCATGGGCAGGTTCCAGGAATTGAACCCAGGTCTCCCGCATGGCAGATGAGAATTTTGCCACTGAGCCACTGTTGTACCGCCCAATCATATCATTAATATACTGCACCAGAAATGTTGGCAGCTATGGCAAGGAAGCAGGGGACGTGGGTGTGGGATGAAAATGATTTTCAGAAAATTTTAAATCAAAAACAGCACATTATCAATTTATAATGGAAAATATAATGTCATATTATTAATGCTATATTTAAGCATTGAATCGATAAAAGAACTAAAGAGGAAGATATATGTATAGAGCCTGTTTTCCATAATTATATATGTACATTGAATAATAAAAGCTTTTGTATAAACATTTTAAATTACAGATTTCTAAAACTATATTTTCCTGCTCTATTTTTACTGAAGTCCTCTTCAAAGTTACACATAAGTCTGTCTCACTCATCTCAAATCCACTAGAGACTTCCCAGAAATCTTGTCTTTTTGAAATTTAACCCTCAATTCTTACAGTTTTGTCTTTGGAAATGATCTTTCATCTTATCTCTTGACTAATGTTTCTGCTATTTCTTCACAGTCGCCTTTCCACTATGTGAAACAGCAAAATTTCTAAGCTCAATCCACTCTGAAAGAGCCAAATCTTCCTTTTTTTAAGAAAAGCATTCCAAATAATATGCATCTATCTCATTCAAACATTCAGTTCTGCTTAACTTCCACTCTCTGACTGGGAAATCCTATCCAATCCCATTTCATTCACTTGTTCATTCATTTACCAACCACGGACATAAAGATGAGTAAGAAATATATTCTGATAGAGAAAGATAGACAGGTATGCAGATTTCTGCAACAAAATAAGAGAAACAGGTTTTGTGAGAGACCTCTCTAGAGACAACAGGACGGGGAAGGAAGCACCATGAGAGGGCTGTCCTTTATTCTGGGGCGAGGTTGGGGAAAGGGAGTGAGGAAAGACCAGCCAGGAAAGTGATGTTTGAGTGGCATATTCATGAAAGTCATCACTGGCCAAGTGAACAGAGGGAATGGTAGGGGACAACGCGAGGAAAGGCAGAGATTCAACTATCACTTGTGAGTTAAGATAATACCATATGGAATTAATTTCTACAGGTTGCTGAGGATGTTTCATTCTATCACTCGGTGGCTTGGTCTCCTTTGTCTGAAATCCTTGAGGACATCGTTCCTGGCATTGTTGCTTATCTTTCATAGATGACAGTAATTGGACAATATAATATAAATATAATATAAATAATATATAATATATATATAAATAAACCACTAACAGTAATTGGACAATATTAACACATTTTTAAATATGCATAGACTATGACTCAGCCATCACTTTTTAAGGAATCTGGAATCTGTCTTTTAAAAAAGCAACATGGGTGAATAAATAAAACTAACAAAAATGTATAGGTGAGTGTTTATGTAAAATTCCCATTGTATCTGATTTTAACTAAATGATTTGGACCATGGGAAACTGTAGGTAATATCATAAATGCTCTCCTTTCTCGCCATATACCCACCCCAAGAACCGCCTCTGGCAGCTATAGGTCCCATCATGTACTATCTAAAAAAGAAAGAAAAATAGAATCTAAAAAGAGAGCAGTTTGTTTGATGAAAGAAAGTAAACAACAAAAACATCACCATCAAGTTCTTACAGTTCACAAAGAATAAACAATTTATTAAATTGAAAAATTATTAGTGTGAAAGTATATCTCAAGCTGAAAGACTAAGGAGGCAATTCCCTTTGGATGTGTGAACAGCGCAATGGGACCTCTGTAGTAGGTGGTAGAGTAAGAGGAGTAAAAAGAGTTTTTAGTTGGAAATTGTGTCTTTTTCAGCTTCTGCTTCCTCTACTTACTGTGTGTCTTTGAGCAAATCACTCAACCTCTCTGTACCTTTGTTTACTGATTTAGAAAATGGGATAACAATAGAACCTATCTCAATCTATCACTACAATAATCAGATGAGGTGATACATGTAAATCACTTAGAACAATTTTGCATATAAAATATATTAGCTATCATTGTTATTATGATTGTTATTTGGTCTGGCCATAGACCCATAGACTTGAGCAGCTAACACAGAACTTCTAAAGGCCTACAGAAACCATAATGGAGATCTGGAGAATGAAGACTTGGAGTAAGTGGCTTAGGTCAGCTCTTAATCAGGCCCAGGAGAAAAAAGGTAAAGTGGTTCTAGAGTTTTCCACACTGTCCAACCCAATCTACATGCAAAGAAGATAATGAATGGATTTAGGGCCAAAGACTTAGTTATACATAAAAACTGTGCAGTTTCCTGGCTTTCCCACCCTGAGCAACCTAACATAGCGAAGCCTGGAGATCTGAGATTTGGGATCTCAAATATCCTCTTTATCTTGCAACTAAAACGTCCCAGCCTTCTCCCCATTCATTGTGAGTATTGAGTGGTCTGTGGAAAGACTCCAGTTTCCCAGGGCCTGGTACCTAGCAAACTCTAATTATCTACTGCTACACTGCTACTAGTATTCTCTCTTTTCCCAAGGTGCCTTTCTTCTAAGGTTGTGACTTCCTTCAAAGTCAATGAAAATTTTTTCATGAAGTATACCCGATTAACTGATTTAGGGTACTTTGGAAAGTAGAATGTTGAATTTCTTTCATGTTTTTCCTTACTCATTTGCTTTTGGAAATGTCAGTCTCCTCTTCTCAGCTTCACTTTTATTATCTGTAGTCATTTGTAACTACTTATCAAAAAAATTTTTTTCTCCTGTGAAACAGGGACTTTATCTGAGATGCTTTCAACTAATATTATTTTGCATAGACAAAGGCAGCATGTAATAGTGAAAGCACAAAATTGGACTTTGGAATGAATAACTTCCAGTTCAAATCTGTGATGTAAGGGAATTTTTTTCAACTTCTCTGATCCCAATCCTTTCTGTGTCAAGTAAAGATAATAAGAATTGCTTTGCACAGTTGTTATAAATATTGTCAGTATCAACGCACGTTAGTAGCTACTGGTAGTGAAATGGTTTGTTCTTTTACTTACTAGTGAGACTTGTCTTGATTTATATATACTTTCCATATAGGGTCTTTCTTCCTTTACTTATATAAAGCTAAAAAATATTTGACATATTTAGATACATTGAGAGATATGTGGGCTAAAAAATATTTGACATATTTAGATATATTGAGAGATATGTGGGTGTTTAAATATAATTTTTCAAAGTGTATTTCTATTGTACTTAGAAAAATATGGTGTGTGGCAATGAAATTTTTTTACTTTGAATATGTGAAAAAAGAGCTAAATCAGGTGGGTAAACATAATATATAGCAAAAATATGAATCTGGGAAAGAAAGTTGTATTCCAGGGTCAGGCTACAAGACATTAAATTCTGAACAGTATATTTTATACAAAATGCTGTGAGAGAGAAAATAGTCAACTTGCTCTGGCTAGAAGCTTTGTCTCCTATCATGATAAGATAAGAAAACCAAATAACTTGGTCTGAAGGCTATTGCTGAGTGATTTCACTGGTTATTAATTTTTTTAATGGAAAATAATCCATCAGATATCATTTCTTTGTTTACAGGCTATTATTTGGGTTATTTATTATTCTTTAAGTTGTACAATCATACCCATTCATGACAAACCCTCTAGCTGAAAATTGAAGTGGAGTCCTTGAGACAAATCCAGTGGCAAAATTTTATTTGAATCACAATCCTGCTTTTAAATACAGAATGCACCATTCTTAATTATAAATGGGCTCAACACAAGCCCTCCTCCTTAGGTAGTTTGGACAAGGAGCAATTAACTTTCATATGCAGTGAGCTAACCTTGTTTCACTGAGTTTCATGGCTCAATCATGGTATGACTATGACAAGATGTTCCTTCTGGTGAGAAGAAATTTTATAAAACAGCTAACACTGAACAATTCTATCAACATTTAAATTTTATGCTGCTCAGCAATGTTTCAGATATACTGACAATAGAGTTAAGTCACAACATTGTGCATCCAGGGTACAATGAATAGGTGAAGAGAATGAGGAAAATGGTACCTACCCAGCAGGTTTGACAAGTCCCAATTCCAGTGGTCAAGGAGGTGACAAATCAAAGACATTTGGAAGCAAATGATGGACAGTCAGATTGGCATACTGAGATGCACTGAAGAATCATTTATTGGACTGCTTACATAAAGAGTTCTACATTTAAACATAATCTATACAGTGTGGACAGTGAAGGGTTTTTCAACATTTGGAGGAAAGTTTACAAGTCGAAAATAGAAAACTGAAAGTAGGCCTGTTTGCATTTCACGTAATGACACTGATCAAAAGGATGGCCCACTCCTCAGTGCTTTCCACCACAAACACAACCTTGCTCCACATACTCCTTCAGGCACAGCCTCAAAAGTAACCCTTTCTTGCCTCTGCCAATCAGAATGCTGAGTCACATTCTCTAAGACCTTTATTCTTTTCTTTCTTACCCGAAAAACTCCTTGCTTTTTAATTGTGTCTTCCCTTTTGAGTCCTATTCTCTATTTCTCAAAGTGTATTTATTTATCTGATAAATTTTGCCCCTCAAAGGAATCAGCAACTGATAATAAATCTGTTTTCAGGAACATTTATATTTAATCCAGGAACTGCCACAATGTCTTCCCCCAAGAGAAGACTCCCTAAGGATAGCTATTTCAGGTGTTGTGACAACTTATCTGTGAAAACATGCTTGGGTAAAACTGCATCTATATGTTCATCAAATCATACTTCATCTGTGCATAAAGCCAACCTTAGTGTACTGACACTTCTAGATCAGAAATTTACTGCCAAATGTTGTTCTCCTTTGAAACTTTGTCACCAATATTAGATCAAAAAATAAATGTATTTATTCTATATACTTTTTTTTTGGCTTTTAAAAAGGGGAATTTATCAAGTTGCAAGTTTATGATTCTAAGGCCATGAAAATGTCCAAACCAAAGCAAGGCTATAAAAATGTCCAATCTAAGGCATCCAGGGAAAGATACCTTGGTTCAAGAAGGCCAGTGATGTTCAGGGTTTCTCTCTCAGCTGGAAAGGCACATGAAGAGACCTGCTAGCTTTCCCTTCAATGGCTTCCTGGTGCTTTGTCCGTTCTGTTGGTTCTATCGGTTCTGGTGGTTCTCACGGCTCTGAAGGTTTTTCCAAAATGGTTCCTCTTAAAGGGCTCTGATAAGCAACTCTACCAGGAATAGGTGGGGCCATTTCTCCAAGGAAACCATCTAAACAAAAGTTACCACCCACAATGTAGAAGATCCCACCCAGCAACACTGAATGAGGATTAAAGGACATGGCTTTTATGGAGTACACAATAGATTCAAACTGGTACATTCCACCCTTTGGACTCCCAAAAGACATGTTCTTTCCAAATGCAAAATGCATTCATTCCATCATAATACCAGAAAACCTTAAACCATTTCAGTAACAATGCTGTTTCTGACTTTGAATTGAATTGTATTCAATATACTTTTATTCTATGTCTATGTATATACACACATCATAATACAAAATAATGATAGCATTCTAACACTCAGCTTAAGAAGAATTTGCACATTTTTTAATCCTTTAAACCTCACAACTTTGTGATGTAGATAATGTTATAGCCAATGTGAGCCTGATCAGAGAAGTTGTTCGCAGGAAAGAGAGAGTTAAGGAAAGGAATAAAACAAATTAGAATTGAAAAGGGCACAATTCTGGCTCATAGTAACCACTCAAAATACATATTGAAGTAATTAATTAACACTCTCAAATCCTACTGGGACCTACTGACAGCACAGTAGCCTGTCTCCGATTGGAGAATTATAGGCACCTAAGGCCTATACATCAGAGTTACAGAGCAGAAAGATCCATTTCAGATTATACAACAAAGAGCAGCATTCCTTATCTGTAGTCAATCCTAGAGGTAAGGGAATGACCACAACTAGGTAAAAGAAATTTGAAGTGAGGCTATAGAACCAGCAGGTGACCAAGTGAAAAATGAGATATGAGGACAGAAGACCATATGAAAATTTAACCACACGTGATAAAGTTTAGGTAGGAAGATTAGGTAAGAAGTCCAAGTCCAAAGCCCCCAATACCCCCTGGGCCAAGGACCCTCCAACTAAGACACTGGTCATAGAAACGACCAAGTGCATTGTCAAACCACTCTTAACAACTGAGAGGAACCGTTCCTAAACAAAGATTTAGAATTTCTTCTCTTGGACTGGTGGCCTCAGGGGCACTGAGCTAGCATATAGCAAGTTACTACTGGTGGCTGGGCTGGACTGAAGACAGCAGGGATTGACAGATATGTTATTACCCCTATTTAACAAGATGAAACCAAGGTTTAGTGAAATTAACTTTGTGTAAGATCACACAACCAGGAAGTGAGAGGGTCTAAAATACAACCCAAACCTTTGATATTTAAATCCTAGAAGATGTGTTCAGCACATTGGAACCTGGTGATTATTTGTCACTAACCTGCAGCAGGATTAGGCATTGACTATTCTTTTTGTTCACAGGCATTATTCCATATCCTATACCCCCTTGCTACTCAGCATGTGGTCCATGTAGAAGCAGCAGCAACATCAACCTGGACACCTGTTATTAATGCAGAGTTTCAGGGCCTCACCTGTACTGAATCAGATCCTACTTTTTCACAAGATCTCCAGGTATTTTATATGCACGTTGAAGTCTGAGAATCTCTGTTCCACACTAAGCTGTCTCAATCCTTTTCACATAGGTTTCTGTCTCAAGAACTTTTTTGTTCTGAAGGAGAACACATAAACAAAATAACTTTTAAATCAATAGTGAAATGCCATATGTCATGGGAGAAAAAGAGAGATGTTGGGAGGAGGGAAAAAACTTCATTTTGAAGAGATCTGGTGATGGTACATTTGATCTGAGACTTGGAAAGGGTAAACTCTGTATAGGCAGTAATGAGGGACCTGAGGGTGTCTCTGCAAAGGAATAGACAGGTAAGGAAAACACCTAAGACAGGACAGTGTGAACATGTAGGAAAATGGCAGATGGTTCTGTTTGACTAGCAATGGAAATATATGCTTGAGAGAAAAACATGGGAGGTTGTTGAATGACAAGAATTAAGACTTTCTTGTGTAAGCAGCTCTGTGCAACTGAAGGGTTTTGAGCAGAGGACTGAAAAGTTCAAATTAACTTTAAGAAGGTTAATCTATATCAGGTTTCAAAAGTAGAGGTGGAAGACCAAAAAGGAACCTAGAACTCTAGTAGAAGATGAAAAGTGATGAGACAAAACTTGTAAGGTGGCAGTGTTAATAGAAAAGAGAGGGCATATTTAAGAGATGTAATGAGGTAGACGTGTCAGGCTAAAGCAGTTGACTAGATGGAACACTTCAGATCACTCACCTCCTTTAGCACCTGCTTATTAATGCCACAGAGTCACAGGTATGCAGAAATGTACAGTGTACATTTCATTGAAACATAAGTACTCAAAACCCACTGGATCCCCTGCAGGATCTGTCCCATAGTAAATCCCCAATAATTTATGTTTAAGAATATGTGCTGAATGTTGCCAGCAGAACATCTCACTGGATAATAAGTCATGTAGAGCCTGAAACCCAAGACCTGAAAAATATATTCCCAACTTGGCAATTGTCCCCTTTTGTAGAATTACCATCCTTCATAGATTTCTTCAATCAAAAATGGCACTGAATTCGAAAGATGCCTAAAAACATATATTTACATTGAAAATTATCCAATTTAAATTTCTGACTGCTTCAGCAAAGTAGGAGCTCATGCAAAGGCTCTGAGGGAGTTACTATCACTGAGATATGTGATAGTAACTACAAAGTCCACACTTGATACTCTATAATAATCTCCATAACCATCAGCACCTCTTCTTCTCCTCATCCCCACCCTACTGTTAAAACTCGAAGAGCCAAATGTTTGGAAATCTTGTTTTGAGAAGAATAAGAAGAATCTCTTGTTCCTAAAATAAAAGATTTATTCAGGTATGCTCTTGAGTTATTCTGTTATTGCTCCTTCCTTTTGTGGTACTTTCTCTCTTAAAATATGCATATGGTTTGGGATTAGGTAAAGAGAGGAACATGGCATTGTAAAGAATTGTTCCCTCTTTGCTACCCTCACTTTTAAAACAATTGACATGTGAATATGTTTTCTTAAAAGTTAGAATGAGCTGTGACATGCAAGCGACATGGAACAAGATGTGAGGAAATACTTGTGAGGCTCTGTGTTCAGAAGAGATGACTCCTAATGCCTCTTTGCTACTTTTCTATTATTGGCATGTTGATTATGTCATTTTGCTAATGACCATGGTTCAGTCCAGGCATAGAGATATAAAACAAAGCTACATGGCCTATGAGATTATGTGGCTTCCTGCTGACTTTTCCACAGAATCTGGATTTCAGAATGTGGTGAGACCACCCAAACTTTGCCCCATTTTCTCTTGGTTTAAAACTCAAGGACAGCAAGTGGCAGCCCCTGGTTGGCTACCTCAGA
The DNA here is from genome assembly GCA_004026745.1 of Myrmecophaga tridactyla. Lineage (NCBI taxonomy): Eukaryota > Metazoa > Chordata > Mammalia > Pilosa > Myrmecophagidae > Myrmecophaga > Myrmecophaga tridactyla. Next base: position 16,464 of record PVIY010028085.1, read on the forward strand.
CCATGCCAAATGTGGTCAATGAATCACAGCACCTCCAGTATTTAGTAACAAGGTCAGAAAGTATCCCACCCTCTAGAAAAGAGGCCACAAATATGCCTGAGTTCTGACAGCATTGTTCATTTATTTCCATTATAACACTCTTTACGTCATACTGGGATTAACTATCTGGATTTCTCTATGAACTAAAACTAGACGTTTCTAAAATCAGGCCAAAAATGATTTGTCCAGCAAAACTGCCATTTAAAAATGAGGGAGAGTTTAAAATACTTAAAGATAAACAGAAGCTGAAAAATTTCATCAACAACAGATCTGCCCTACAAGAAATAATAAAGGGAGGTCTGTAGGCTGAAAGAAAAACTCAGGAAAGAGAGGCTTGGAGGAGAGTGTAGAAATGAAGACTATAAGAAAGGATTGCTAAAAAGGTAAAAAGAGGATTAAATGGTTGAAGTGAATCCTGCCTTTATACTAATAATATTGATTGCTAATGAATTAAACTCCCCAATCAAAAGACACAGATTAGCAGAATGGATAAAAGAAGGTATGATCTAACCATATGCTGTCTACCTTAAATACATATAGGTTGACACAAAAAGATCCACCTTAGACACAAATAGGTTGACAGCAAAAGTTTGTAAAAGATATTCCATACAAATAATGATCAAAAAAGAGCGGGAGTAGTTATACCAATACCAAACAAAATAGGCTTTAAATGCAAAACTATTATGAGACAAAGAAGGATACTGTGTATTAATAAAAAGGGGTAATCCACCAAGAAGAAATAATAATTACAAACATCAATTTGCCTACCCCAAAATACCTGAGGCAAACTCTGGCAAATCAAAGGGAGAAATAGGCATCTCTACAAAAATAGTTGGAGACTTCAGTACACCACTCTCATCAATAGACAGCACATCTAAAACAGAAGATTAATAAAGAAACAAAGAACTCAAATAATATGATAAATTAACTACATCAAATAAACATATACAGAACATTACATTCCAGAACAGCAGGATATATATTATTCTTAAGTGCTTATGGATGATTTACCAGGATAGGCCACATGTTGGGTCACAAATGAGTCTCAATAAATTTAAAAAGAATAAAAATATACAAAGCACTTTCTCTGACCACAGTGGAATGAAGCTGGAAATCAACAACAGGTAGAGAACTGGAAAATTCACAAACATATGGAAGTTAAAAACACACTCTTAAATAATTAGTGGGGCCATAGACAAAGTTGCAAGAGAAATCAGTAAATACCTCAAAATACATGAAAATAAGAGCAAAGCCTATCAAAACCTACAGGATGCAGTGAAAGCAGTGCTAACCAGGAAATCTATAATCCTAAACACCTACATTTAAAAAAAGAAAAAAAGCTAAAATCAAAGACTTAACTTCATACCTGAGGGTCCTAGAAAAATAAAAGCAAACTAATTACAAATCAAGCAGAAGGAAAAAAATAACAAAAATCAGAGCAAAAATAAATGAAATTAGTATAATAAACATTAGAGGGAATTAACAAGACCAAAAGTTGGTTCTTTGAGAAAAATTAATAAAATTGACAGGACATGACAAAATAAAAAGAGAAAATATGCAAATAAATAAAATCAATGAGAGAGAGGACATTACTACTGACCCCACAAAAATAAAAAAGGTCATAAGAGGACACTATGAATGAACAGCTGTATGCCAAAAAATTAGACAATGCAGATGAAATGGACAAATTCTTAGAAATACCATGAACAACCTACACTGGCTCTAGAAGAAATAGAAGACCTCAACAGACCAATCAGAAATAAAGAGATTGAATTGGTCATCAAAAACCCACCAACAAATATAAGCTCAGAACCAGATGGCTTTAAAGGGAAACTCAACCAATCATTCCAAGAATTAATACCAATCCTGTTCAAATTCTTCTGAAAAATTGAAAAGGAGGAAACACTACCTAACTCTTTGTATAAGGTCACCACCACCCAAATACCAAAGTCAGGTAAAGATACTACAATATACTACAGGATACTCTAATTAATATAAATGCAAAAATCCTCAACAAAATACTTACAAACTGAATCCAACAGCACTTAAAATAATCATACACTATGATCAAATGGGTTCTATCCTGGTATGCAAAGATGGTTCAACAAAAGAAAATCAACTAATGTTGATTTAATAATAACTAATAACACAAATACAAATCAAAGGGAAAAAAACAAATGATCATCACAATTTACACAGAAAAGGTATTTGACAAAAATCTATCATATTTTGCTGATAAAAACACTTCAAAAGATAAAAATAGAAGGAAACTTCCACAACATGATAAATGACATATATGAAAACCCCACAGTTAACATTATACTCAGTGGTGAAAGATTGGAAGCATTTCCTGTAAGTTCGGAAACAAGAGAAAGATACGTACTATCACCATTGTTATTCAGCATTGTGCTAGAAGATCTAGCAAGAGCAGTTAGGCAAGAAAAAGAAAAGCCATCCAAATTGGAGAGGGAGAAGTAAAATGACAAACAACCCAATTTAAAAATGGACAAAAGACTTAAATAGACCTCTCTCCAAAGAAGGTACACAAGTGGCCAAAGCACATGAAAAGATGCTCAACATCACTATTACGGAAATGCAAATCAAAACCACGATGAGATATCATTTCACATTTACTAGAATGGTCACTATTATAAACAGAAAACTGTAAGTGTGGCAAAGAATATGGAGAAACAGCAACACTAATGCATTGCTGGTGGGAACGTAAAATGATGCAATCACTGTTGAAGACAGTTTGGCAGTTCCTCAGAAAGCTCAGTATAGAATTGCCACATGATCCGGCAGTCTCACGACTAGTTATATACCCAAAGAACTTAAGGCAGGGACTAGAACAGACATCTGCACACTAATGTTCATAGTAGCATTATTCACAATTGCCAAAAGGTGGAAGCAACCCAAGTGCCCATCAACAAATGAATGGATAAACAAAATGTGGTATATACATATGACGGAATGTTATGCAGCTGTTAGAAGGAATGAAGTCCTGATGCATGCAACGTGGTTGAACCTTGAGGACATCGTGCCAGATACAAAAGGACAAATATTGTAGGATCTCATTGTTATGAACAAATTATAGTAAGTATGCTCATAGAGTTAGAATCTAGCGTGTAAGCTACCAAGGGATAGATTGGGAGTAGAGAATGGGGAACTGTTGCTTAATTTGTACAGAATTTCTATTTGGGTTGATTGTAGTGGTTTGGAAATGGATGGTGGTGATAGTAGCACATTATTGTGAGTGTAATAAACAGTGCTGAATCATGTATGTGAATGTGATTGAAAGGGGAAGTTTGGGGCCATGTATGTTACTAGAATGAAAGTTAGAAGACTAAAACATGGACTGTATAAGACAGTGACCCCTGTTGTGAATGATGGATGGGGTATATCACATGAGAATGTTCTTTCATGAATTATAACAAATATAGGATACTAATACAATGTGTGTAATAACATTACACGCTTAATGTAAACTATAGACCATTTTAACATTACTATTAAATAGTAATTACTGTTTTACTATTCTTTCATCAATTGTAACAAGGATACTACATTAATGCAAAGTGTCAACAATAGGAGTATATGGAGGTATATGGGAACATTGGGGTTTTTTACATGACTTTTCAGTAAAACTACAACTTCTCTAATTATAAATAATAATAATTTTTTAAACATTATACTAAGTGAATGAAGCCAGACACAAGGTACTTCATATTGTATGATTCCAATTACATAAAATGTAAATACAAATAAACCTACAGAATCAGATATAGATTAGTAGTTATGTAGGTCCCGGAAAGGATAGAGAAGTTGAGAAGTGACTGCTAAGGGGTATGTGATTTATCCTCTTGGAGTGAATGTTCTAAAATTGTTGTGGTGATGAATGCAAAACTCTGTGAATATACTAAAAGCCACTGATGGTACATTTTGGAAGGATCATATGTCATGTGAACATATCTCAATAACATGGCATTTTAAAAAGAAAAGCAGGCCATCCAAGAAATCACAAAAAAACTGCTGATGAAGCTAGGCTATCTGCAAAATTATTTTTTAAGGCATAACATATAAAATATGTAATCATTTGTTTAACCATAATAGGTCCCAGGTAATGTCAAAGCCAAAGCATAGAATAGATGAAATAATATTGTATATCATCTCTGGCCCTGTCCAAAGGAGAGAACTCCCTGGTCCAACAAACTTGAAACTCCAAATCTTTGAGAAGTGAATGCATGAGGGTTTCGAAACTTAATAACCATGCTCATTAAAATCATCTTATTCCATTAAGTCTGGTTCTACTCACAAAACATCTTCCTTCCTAATTTGTTTTCTCAATTGAACCAACTAGCTAGAAGGAAAATTAACCGTTACGCACCCAAGGTGTTTTTTAGTACAGTGCTTCCAAACTCTAGCATGCATACTAGTCAGCTGGGGATCTTATTAAAATGTAGATTCAGTTCAACATGTCTAGGGTGGGACCTGAGTTTCCATCCTGCATTTCTAACAAGCTTCCAGGTAATGACCATGATGCTGGTCCATAAACCAAACTTTACACAGTAAAGTTTCAATAAACCAGAATTCAAACTGGTTTGGCATTTAAATTAATCTGGATTCTAAACCCAGTTCTACCAGTTACCAGTTGTGTGACCTTGGACAAGTTCCTCAACATCGCTGAACCTTAGTTTTTTCATTTATAGATTGTGTTGTTTTGAGGTTAAATGAGATAAAGCATCCAAAAGCAGATGCTCAGTAAATGATACTGCTCATTTGCTCTGCTCATCTGCGTCTGATTAAGGTAATCTGATAACTTGCAGATATTTGCTCCTTGATGAACTGTGGGATTGAATTTTCTAAACTTACAATGCTGAAAACAAGTCTGAACTATTACGATCCACTAAGGTACTGGAATCTGTTGGATTCAATCAGCTGGCTGGCTTCCCTCTTTCAGGGAACCATCATCTTAACTGCAATTACCACTCCTTATGATGTCCTACTGGTTCCTTTGTCCATTTATTTTTCAGTCACGCTCTCGCTCTCTACTATAATGCAAAAACTGATTAAGAACAGGAATCCTTGTTAGTTACCTCTAGACAAGGGCTTCTCAACATCCACACTATTGACATTTGCTGCCAGTTTATTATTGTTTTGGGGCACTGTCCTATGTATTATAGTATGTTTAGCAGCATCCTGGCTCTTCCTATTAGATGCCAATAGCAACTCCCCACCACCACCACCAGTTATGACAATCAAAAATGTTTCTGGACATCATCTAATGCCCCTGAGAAGGAGGAATCATCCCCTGATAGAGAACCACTGCTCTACAGCATACCAAACTATAGGCACATTGAGTAATGTCATAACTGCAAGAGAAGCCTTAGGAAACACTTTGAAACTTGAGAATCCTGATGTGCATTTCTTTGTGTTCATTATTTAGAGCAGTTTAGACTAGTCAAACCACAGACTCACTAAATTTTACTACCTCGTCGATAATTTCCACTCGAATGAGTTTTCCTAAGTGTCCCATAGAATCATACGGGATTCCATGTTATCCTAGAAATTGTTCACTTTGCTTTGGAAAATAATATTTAAGTCCTATGCCATGAGGACATAGAGTACCTATCTAAGGCATCTTTGTAACAGGCTGCACATATATAATCAATTGAAAATCTCTTTAACAAGAACTCTAGAGTGATGATAAAAAAACAAGAATAGAAGTTTACATCCGACAAAGCAAGAATTCCTGCTACCACAAGGCTGGGAAACTTGAGAAGAAACCAGTGAAGTGCCATCAATATGCCTTTCATCAGACTTGATTCATGTAACCCTAAATCTAGGTAGTTTCACCCAAAGCACCAAATTCAGTTTCATGGAAGCCAAACCACACAATCGAAACATTGAAGTTAATGTAAAGTGAAACCCAGGAAAGTTTTGGCAGCTCAGACCAAAGCCACACTTACAAAGAATGCCAGATCAGTCATGAAGCTAGCATGGTAATGCGGTTTTCATTATTTCTGCTTTTGCCTGCACTGGTTATTTTTCTGGCCAAGTCTGCAGTCACACATTCAAATGCCTGAAAACTTAGAAACCTTTGGGATTCTAGAGTGCCACTGATATATTGTTCGCCTGTTATTTGGGGCCATTTAGGAAATCTTTCACAGTTATCTTAATAGTGATAGACCAGAATTCAGAAGGAACAGATAACCGATAATTTTTCTCTAAAAAAAAATTGTTACATTCTTATAATCTGTTTCTCATTATGTTTGTGCTATTCAAATCATGCATAGCCCATAAATTCTCAGAAAGAGCCACAAATAAAATAGCCAGAATTGAAAAAGCATAATTGAATTCTATACTTCCAATTTGTTCATAGCAGACAGCTGCAAAAACACACAGCTCTTCTTTGTATATCCCTCTGGATGAAAGTCTATGTAATTATTCTGGAAGAATAATGTATTATTCTATGTAAAGAAAGTCTATGTAATTATCCTATAAGAAGGGCCACAAGTGACAGATATTCAGAAAGTAAATAATGCTCAAAAAAAAAAAAAAACAAGCAAACAAGTCAATGAGGGTACTTAAATGACATTTTCATGTGTGGGCAAGGCAGATATAGAAGCCATTGGGGTAACCTCTTCATGTATGATCATGATCATGCACAGCAAGGCATGAAGACGTCACTACTTCAATTTTCACTACAAAAAAAAAAACTCATGAGGATAATAATAATGTAAATCTCATTAAGAACAGATTGTTTCAACTTTATGCTTACTGTTCATTCACTTAAAAGCCATTTCTTGAATACCTACTATGTGTGAAGCATGCTTTCTGCCTTTAATGAGCTTATAATATAATGGCAAAATAAGAGATTCTTTTTTTTTTTTTTTAAATTTGCATATGGGCAGGAGGCACCAGGGATCAAACTCCAGACCTCCAGCACGGCAGGTCGGAGCTCTGCCTGCTGAGCCACGGCAGCCGCCCCGAAATAAGAGATTCTTTATAAAATACCTAGGAAATGAAATGTAAGAATAACAAGCACAAAAAGAGAAGTTAGATGATTGCTGTGGGAATCTTGAGGAGGGGAAGATTGACTCCCCCTTGCTATGGGAGTCAAAGGAGGCTTCCTGAAAAATAAACATTTCACCTGGAACTTCAAGCCTAGCTCAAATGCCTTCCTAATGAAGCATTCATATTTCCTATCATCAAAATACTTGCCAAAGGCACTTTTACCAAATTCTATAATAACGTGGTCTTTGGTACATCTCTGTCTTTCTTCTCCAACAGACTGAAAGTTCCTTGTGAGCTAGAGCTGTGTCTTTCAGATGTTCCCACCCCACCCCACCCCATCATTGCCCAGCTCAATACCTTAAGTATCATAGCTAATTAGTAAACATTGTAGATTTTATTTGACCTGGAAAATGAGATGTTTTGTAGAATATTGTTATTATCTGAGTGATTCCATTGGAGTGGACTCGAACTGCCCCATGCTTCTTAACTGGCCTTGGAGTTCTCAGAGTCTATCATAAGCAATTAAAAACACAATCAGCAACTAGGTTTAAAAGGTAATGTGGTTGTCCTACTTCTCCAACACACCCTAAAATTCCCGCATTCTCATCTCCCTTTACTCATTTCATCCCAAGGAAAGATGGAATTGCTTATCAAACTGATAAACTTAGAAAGAATACCTGAGTGTTCTCCATACTTTACTCCTCTCTGAAGCTGGCTTCTTCCACAAGCCCCCACTGTGTGCACAGACCTAGCCCAGTCCACATTCCCTAGGACCTGGTGGGAAAGTCTGACTAATTCTGGGGTCATTTTACATACAGTGTCAGCCTCATCATATGTTACTCATTCCAATTATTTAACCATTGTTATTGATAAAGAAAATTCTATTTTCTCTGTGTATTCTTAGTAGACTATAAACTCCACACAAGTAAGAATTTGTGTCTGTTTTACTCAATGATTGTATGTCCAGCTTCTAGAACATTGCCTGGCACATAATATGTAATCAATAAACATTTGACTGCTGTTGAATTATTTTGTTTAGAACCTGGGCAAGGAAGAGGGTACTATTTACGGGTCCTTCAGAGACCATAAACTTACCTTAGATAAGTATTTAAAGCATGTTTGTTAAGTGAATGAATCTCTCACCAATCACCACTTCTATATATTTACAAAAATCTCTCCCTGCTTATGACATCTAAAAAAGATACATGGTTTAAGGCATGATTTTTTTCCTATATTCGAACATAATAGCTTTATTTAGCCAGAGGATGTTGAACTTAGCCCATTACATTGTCACATGCAACAAGTCTTAATGCTTTAAATCTAGTTAGTGTCTTACACCCCCTCCCAGCTCCAATCCTTGACCTATGGAATAGATTTAACTAGGACACTTGTTCTCCTATTCAGCCAATCAAGTGACCCTTATGTGCTGCCAGAGTAAACTCTTTCCAGAGAAAAATGATACCACTGTGTTCTTAACTAATAGTGATCTTAACTCTATTACGAGAGTCTAATCTAAGAGTTTCCATTTTGAACATAAGTAGCAAGAAGATAGAAGCACATACTTCTAGCACCTAACCTTCAGCAAAAAATGATGTGAAATAATCGTTTTATCTTTTTCCATTTGTGTAATTTGTTATCTAAGAAAATAATGAGGAAAATGGAGACAGAAAAGATACTACTTTTTTCTTCTTTGAAAATTAATCATAAAGTCATTTGGTACATAGGACCAAAATAAGTATCCAGAAATGAATGTATCACCAATAAAAAGCTTTAAGATAATTATTCAACGTGTAAAGTGTTTTTTATGTTTATACTAATTTAAGATCTATTAGTCTAGTTTTATGTTTAGACTAATTTAAGGTCCCCACATGTGCAAGAATGCTGATGAAATTGGTCCAGGATCCTTAAGATCTTGATAAACTTAAAACTGGTAAAGAACCCCAAGATGTAAATGACTGCTGAAAGAATATTTAATGTACTGGATTTTTATAATAGCATCAGGTTGTCTGATAAATGATTATAAGAAGACATGCTTTTGGCTCAAGGTGCTAAGGTAGTTTCATTTGTTTTTTGTTTGTTTGGTTGGGGTTTTTTTTGGTTCTATTAAAAAAGCATTTAAAATCAATCATTTGTCTTCTTAAATTAGGCAGCCAAATTCATTTAAATTACAGAGAAGTGAGTATGAGGAAAGGTGTTTAAGTTTCCTTTGCAGGCTCAAGCAAATACCATGCAATGGTTGGGCTTAAACAATGGGAATTTATTCACTCATGGTTTTGAGGTTAGGAAAAAGTCCAAATAAAGGCAATGCTTTCTCCCCATAGACCGTGGCATTCTGGGGCTGGCTGCTGATGATCCTTGGCCCTTGGCTTGTCATATGGCAAGGCACATGGCTGAGTTTCCTGCTCTCTCTCTTCCTTTCTGGGTTCCATTGATGTTCAGCTCCTGGTTTATCCCTGTGGCTTTTTCTCTAACTGTATCTCGATTTCATGCCATTTATACAGGACTCCAGTAATAGAATTAAGACCCATCTTAATTGAGGTTGGCCACACCTTAACTGAAGTAACTTTATCAAAAATTCCTACTTCCAATGGGCTCACACCCACAGGAATGGATTACTTTTTTTTCCAGAGTTGGACCATATTTATTTTTAATTTTTTGAAATTTTATGTTTTTGTTTTTTAAATTAAAATAAAAGTTTTATTTATAATTAACAATAACTTTTCCAAAACAAACCCAGTAAGGAGGATGGTATTTTGCATTTTTCAAATCTCTTTAATGTCTGGCTTAAGTAAAGACAGATTCTTATAGCTGCTGCTACAATCTGTTATAATGTTGAATTGAAGTATAATTGAAGTATAAAAGTGAGGTGCTTTTATGTAGCCTCTTCAGGTAATTGTAGATAGACTTTGATACACCAGAATGCCACAAGATTAGTTACATTGTGGAAACTGAAACCTTATCAATGATTTTTTTTCTTTTTTGTGAAAAATAACATATATACAAAAAAGCAATAAATTTCAAAGCACACTGCAACAATTAGCTGTAGAACCGATTTCAGAGTTTGATATGGGTTACAATTTCACAATTTTAGGGCTTTACTTCTAGCTGCTCTAAGATACTAGAGACAATAGAAAATACCAATAAAATGATTCAGCTGTCACACTCATTTGTTAAACCCTACTTTCTCTGTATAACTCCACCATTACGTTTGATCTTTCTCCCACTCTTTAGGGATATTTGGGCTATGCCCATTCTAACTTTTTCATGTTGGAAGGGGCTGTGACAATGTGGGAAAGGGGAATGGAACTAGTTGATGTTCTGGAGAGGCTGGGCCCTCTGCATTTCAGGACTTATTTGGTCCAGGGACCCATCTGGAGTTTGTAGGTTTGTGGAAAGTTACCCTAGTACATGGAACCTTTGTAAAATCTTATATGACACCCTAGGTATTATTTAGGATTGGCAGGAATGGTTTTGGTTGGAGTTTGGCAAGGAATGGGTTACATTTAAGAGCATGTTTTCTGGTATATACAGCTTCAAACAACCACAAAAGGTGATAAAAGAAAAGGGGAAAGAATAGTGTGATTTTATGACATAAATGAATGGGAAAAAAGACAATCGTTGGTGTCTGAGAAATAAGCATAGAGCAATAAATAAGAGGGAACAATACTAGAGTCTAGAGTTAGAGAAGAAAGACTGGGAAGAAATACAAAGGATGAAGGCAGCAACTTCTAAAATAATGAGTCCACCCATCAATGACAGGAAATTGACCAAAGAATCTGTCACTACATCTCTGCAACAGAAAAAGCAACCTCCTTCCCTGGGAAGGCCAGAACTAATCAAACTACAGCAAAAATCATTATGGAACAGAAGCTTGCTACATCTGAGTCTATCCTTCTAACTCATATATTCTTTATGGGTTTATACTTCTACCTCATCTATTCCATATTTGGCCCCAAGTCTCTCATCAGGCTTAACCATGTCAGAAGCAGGATTGGGCTTTGTGGCAGATTAAAGACATCTATGAATACTTTCATGCTCCTCCCATTAAGAAGTGGGATCTATGTCTGCCCTCTGAATGTAAGAGGTTGCTGTGTCTACTTCATTAGATTATGGTAATAATGCTGTAACAATTCTGGACCAGGCCTTAAAAGACTGGCAGTTCTACTCTCTGGCTCAGTTCCTATTTCCAGTTCTTGGAACACTTGTTCCTGGAACCTAGCTACTCCCAAAGGAGAGGCCCAAGTGAAGAAAAAGCAAGGCTGCTAGTTACTAACCAACAGCCAACATCAGCTATCAACACCTAAGCACCAATTTGCTATCTATGGAGTAAGCCATCTGGGAAGCGGATGTATACAGAACCAAACTTCTCTAGCTGACATTGTGTAGAAGACAGAATAGTCATTCCCACCAAGAACAGTCCAAATTTCAGATTTGTAAGCAAACTGAATAATGTTTTTCAAGCCATTAAGTTTGGGGATGGTTTGTTTGCACAGTAATAGATAATTGGAACAGCCTTTCAGCAGAGTGAGCACATTTCATGTTAGCAAAGCATTCACAGCAGTAAGTAAATGTTGAAGGAGGAAGGGCATTTGAGCAATTAGATCAAGTGCAGAATATCTCCCTGTCCCTCAAACATTTGTTTAATATCATGAGGGGAAAAAAGGCTAGAAGCTTTAGCCTTCCACCAGAACCTTCTGTCCTTGGTTACATGTGGTTTGTTGAATCACATGGCTTTTTGAGACCTCAAAATATTAGAAACAATGACTAAGCTAAATAGTTCAAGGGAAGCTCACATGTATTAGTCAATTCATTCCCAGGATGCCTGTTTCTTTGTAGCTATATTCTTCAGAAATGTTATGCCCATAGAGAAATTCAGTCAGAAGATATAATCTTACCTATTTTTGATTGTAAATAACTAGTTTCTTAGTAGATGTTTATGCATGGCTCACTTTGCTTTCCTTATTGGTTGTCAATTTGAAAATCAGTGGCAAGATGACAAAGTCATGCTAATCTTGGAGATTCATTCAAGAGTTTGTTTGGCCTCTGCCTGTAGAAATATGTTCCCCTTTGATCCAATCACATGGCACCATGAGCTTCTTCTTTCATGGTATTTCACACACAGCACTGTGGCGTGTGCTAGTCTATCTCCCACAGTGGCTCAAGTGCCTAGAAAAAACAGGCCAGGCATTACATCTCAGTACATTAAATATTCTTTCAGCAGTCATTTACATCTACGGATGTTCAGCACTTAACAGTGTTTGGCACATAAATGCTTAATTTGGGTTTGTAAATGAATCCCTACTAATGGAATGCTATGCATATTTAAGCACAGCCAAAGGTGCCCTCAAATGAGCAACCAACTCCTAAGAGATATAAGAACAGGACTTTTTTTCCAGAATTTTTCCATTCACTCTTGGTCAAGACAAACATGAATCCTCTCCCTGACTCAAATTGCTTTGGATTGTACCTTGAAATTCTGTTTTGTGACTATAGCCAAGGTGTAATATTTATTCTGGGTAGTATTTAAGATTTTCAAAAGGGGGCTATTTCTTTCCAACTGGAGCTAGAAGAATTAAGATGTGAAAAGATGCTCACACAAGGAGTCTGCATTTAATGGGTCCTTGGCTTCTGTTTAATCTTTACCTTTAATAGGTAATACTATTTCTAGAAATGAAAATTTTAGATCATTTATCAATGAAAGAAAATTTTATTTCTAAAATGGTTATTCTCTCTCTTATTTTAGAAAGGAAGTCTACATTTTCAGAAATAATTTTAATCCAAGGAATAAATGTAAAGATGACTTAGTTCCAGAGGATTATGGTAACTTCAATAGAACAGTGAAAGTAAATTTAACAGATTTTCCCATAAATGAACAAAAAGGATTGTCATGAAAAGATTTTAAAGCAGTGTTCCTAATCTAAATATTCAGGAACAATGGATTGGTGAAATAAAAAATGACACATTCATAAAATAAATGAGCCATTAAAAATCGTGTCTTAAAATAGTTTCTGGAAGTGGGGCAAGTTGGTGGCATAGGGTGCTGTAGAATTTAGTTAGTCTAGAGCAGATAGTAAATAGCCAGGAACTGTCAGGAACAACTGTCTGGGGACATATACAACCAGACACACACAAGCCTGGAATGGGTGGCAAGGCCAAGGTCACAGCAGGGAACTGTAAGTAAACCCCCTAATTGCGGAGATTGGTGCCCCTACTCCACTGGCATGGCAAGCTGTTAGAGAAAAAGAGATAGTCTCTGTGGGAGAAAGTGAAGGGAAGGCAGCTCAACCAAGCTCTAATTGCAGTTTTAATTAACAAATTTGGACTGCTGAATACTTGCTCTGAACACAGATAAACCCACAGAAAGCAGGAAAAGTAACCGTGAGTCTCTCCTGACAGATAGGAGAGGGAGCTGACAAAAAGAAAAAAAAAAAAGCTTTTGGAGTCAGCTGAGCTCAGAGTATTGGAAAGGGCTGTGCCCCAAGAAAAGGAACACATAGAGCCAGCTACCAACACTGGCTCTTGACTAGCAAACCTTAGTGACTAGGCACTGGCTCTGAAGAGCATTTTTTTTTTTATTTTTCCTTTCTTTTTCTTTTTTTTACCCCTCTCTCTTTTTCCTTTTTTAAAGTAAGCCTCAGGCATTTTCAACTGTCAGTCCTGAACCAGGGAAGGGCAGAATTAAGTTAGGTTTGAGAGACAAAGTAACAAGTAAAGTGAAGCAGATAACTCCCTTGAAGGGTATATCTTTCCCAAGAAAAGGGGAGCAAGGCCCAGCTCAAGTGGTGACCATCCTTCAGAGAATTTGGACCCTAAGCGCTGGAAATCAGAAACAGCTTGAGCTTGCCTTTCACCTCAGCCTCTGCCTCAACCACACCCCTGGCAGGCTGAGAATTAAAGGCTCCACACCACTTTAAACCAGTGGGGAGCTGAGGGTGGACAAATGTCACATGCTGGGCAGGATAGGAAAAGCACAGACTCTAGAGGTTTCACAGGAAAGTCAAACACCTGCAGGGTCTCATCCTCAGGAAAACTTGATACTGATTGCATGTTCCTTCTGAGACATGGGTCTGTCTGGTCTATGTCTCAGATTGGGTTGTTCATATCTAGGCAGACCCTCCTCAAAAAAAGGTTCATACCAGATAAGTCCTGAAATGCAGAGGGCCAGCCTCTCCAGAACACCAGCTAGTTTCATCCCCCTACCCCATATTATTGACAGCCCCTCCCAACATGAAAAAGTTAGAATGGGCATAGCCCAAATACCCCTAAAGAGTGGGAGAAAGATCAAAGGTGATAGTGGAGTTATACAGAGAAGGTAGGGTTTAACAATTGAGTATAATTGTTGAATCATTATATTGATATTTCTTTTAGTCTCCAGTATCTTAGAGCAGCTAGTAGAAAAAACTTAAAATGTAGAATTGTTTCAAACTCTGAAATCTGTTTGACAACTAATTGTTGCAATGTGCTTTGAAATTTATTGCTGTTTTGTGATATTTTTCACTAAAAAGAAAAAAAGTGTTTGTGATGATAAATGCACAGCTATATGATGATAAATGCACAGCTGTATGATGATGAGATTGTACACTTTGGATGATTACATGGTATGTGAATATATAATACATATCAGTAAAAATAAATGTTTTTTTAAAAAGTTCCATATAGGCAGGGAAAGAACCAGAAAAACAAGAACTTAAAAATTCCTATCAGCTAATTAGAAGCTATGCTAGAGGTCAAGAATAAGTTGAACTGAATGCCAAAGAACAGATATAAAACAAAGCCAGCCAACAAGAAAACTTTAGGTAAAAGAGTGAAAATTAATTCCAGAATAAAATAATCAAGGAAATCAGATGCGTAGACACCAGCAAAAAATTACCAGTCAAATTAGGCAAAACAAAGATATGCCTCAGTCAAAGGAACAAACTAGCACTTTAAAACGAGATACAGGATTTAATTAGTTATGAAATAATTAGTGTTCAAATAAGCATGCCAAATCAATTCAAAACTCAAATCAATAAGTTGAAGGAAGATTTGGCAAAAACGATGTAGGCTATAGAGAAGACATTGGATGACCATTAAGAAAAGCTTGAATAAACAAATGGTAGAACTTATGGAAACAAAAGGCACAATAGAAAAGACAAAAAACACAATGAAGACTTACATCAGCAGATTTGAAGAGGCAAAAGAAAGGATTAGTGAACTAGAGGACAGAACATCTGAAATCCTACACACAAAAAAACAAATAGGGAAAAGAATGGAAAAACATGAGCAGGGTCTCAGGGAACTGACTGAAAATATGAAACACATGATTATACATGTTATAGGTGTCCCAGAAAGAGAAAAGAAGGGAAACAGGGCAGAAAGAATAATGAAGGAAATACTCACTGAAAATTTCACATCTCTTATGAAAGACATAAAATCACACATCCAGGAAGTGCAGTATACTCCCAAACAGAGTAGATCCATTGCTTTAGTTTGTTAAAGCTGCTAGAATGCAATATACCAGAAATGGAATGACTTTTAAAAGGGGGAGTTTATTAAGTTGTAAGTTTACAGATCAAGTCTATGAAAGTTTTTAAATTAAGGCACCAATAAGAGGTTACCTTCACTCAAGAGAGGCTGATGCCATCCAGAACATCTCTGTCAGCTGGGAAGGCACATAGCAACATCTGGTCACTTTCTCTTCCTGGCTTCTTCAACAGCTTCTCAGAGGCATTTTCTTTCAACTCCAAAGGTCTCTGGCTGTATGGGCTCTTTCGGCACTGAAGTTTTTTCCACAATGGTTCCCTCTTAAAGGGCTCCATAAAGTGACCCCACCTTGAATGAGTGGAGATACATCTCCATGGAAACCACCTAATCAAAAGGTACTACAATTGGGTGTCACAACTCCATGGAAACAATCAAAAAGATTCCACTGACCAATATTGAATGAGAATTAAAGAAAGGTTTCAAACCAGCATATCCACATAGATCTGCTCCAAGACACTTACTAATCAGATTGTCAGATGTCAAAGACAAAGTGAGAATTCTGAAAGCAGTGAGAGAAAAGAAATCCAATTGCATCGAAGGGAAGCTCAATAAGACTATGTGGGGATTTCTCAGCAGGTATCATGGAGGTGAGAAGGCAGTGATATGATATATTTAAGATATTGAAAGAGAAAAACTGCCAACCAAGAATTCCATATCTGGCAAAACTGTCCTTCAAAAATGAGGGAGAAAAAAAAATTTTTTTTAATAAAAAAAAAATAAGAGGGGGAGTTTTAAATGTTTTCAGACATACAGTCACTAACAGACTATGTGACAAAGAAACTGGCTCTTCAAGAAATACTAAAGATCAAACTATCTACATAAGTTATATTAGGAAATGCACTAGTCAAAATACAAATTTTGTAACAAATAAACATTTGATTGAATGCCATAAGTACTTGGAATCTCAGGTAGGACATGAGATTTTGTTGGTTTGTCCAGAGTGATGCCCCGATGAATCCCAGAGTGATTCAACCAGTGAGTGGAAAAGTATTTGCAAAGCCCCCTTGGGGGAATGGTGAGAACGGGGAGAAATTCAACCTCCCCAAGTTGAATTCTTGATATTCTCACAAGCAATGTGGACAACCAAAGCTATAGGCTGAGCCCCCAGTCTTGGGGTTTGTTCATATGAAACTTAACCCCACAAAGGATAGGTCAAGTCTACTTAAAATCTAGGCCTAAGAGTCACCCCCAAGAGAACCTCTTTTGTTGCTCAGATGTGGCCTCTTTCTCCAGCCAACACCACGAGCAGTCTCACCACCCTCCCCCTCTCTGTGTGGGACATGACTCCCAGGGGTATGGACCTTCCTGGCAACATGGGACAGAGATCCTGGAATGAGCTGAGACTCAGCATCAAGGGATTGAGAAAAACCCTAGAATGAGCTGAGAATTAACATCAAGGGATTGAGAGAACCTTCTCGACCAAAAGGGGGAAGAGTAAAATGAGACAAAGTGTCAATGGCTGA
>PVIY010028086.1:0-33502 GCA_004026745.1 Myrmecophaga tridactyla
GGGCAGACATGCCAATCAAGGAGACGAGCCCCACTGTGTGCCTTCACTCCCTAATATCTTGCCAGCCTTTGTTTCTTGTGTATTTGGGGGATTCACTTGCTAGGCCTGGAAGAAAATATCCAAGGAGCCTCAAGGCGGTCATCAGTGCTGGGAAAAGCCTGGGTCTAGAGTGTAGAAGAGGGGCTGCTGGGCAGCGATGTCTCCTGCCAGTCATGCCAAACTTCAGCTTCTCTCCAAACTTCTGCTCCTTTGGTTGATTAAAAAAAAAAATCTTTTTTTAAATCAGAATAATCTCTAATAAGTTTACCAGTTCTATATACCTTGGATTTTATATCAGAGGTAAAGCTCACCCCAAGTTGCTAAATTAAATTACCAGAAAGAACAGCAGAAGAAGTGGGCTAATCTAAGAAAGGAGGGTTCAAAGATGTAGTGAATGCTTGGCTCTACTTCCTATTTATTTCCAAAGTTACCATCATCATGACTGCAATTTATCAAGGACTTTCGGTTTGGAATGAGAGTGAATTGAAGGATACCCAAATCAATAATAATTCTTAATGGAGCATGGCTCCTTTTGCACATGAGTGTGAGGAAAATGTCCATATGCAGACACATGATAAATACAAATGACTTTAGCAGACATGTTCTGAAAAACATTATAAGATTTTTTTTACTAGGAATTAGGTGGATGTTAACAAAGGGAGAAGCATTTTTTGATCATTTAAGAAAGACTAAGCTCTAATTTTATTTCAAATTTCTAATCTCAGAAGAGGATATATTACTGAAATATATTAGAAAAATCCCAATGTTCCTAAAATTCTTTACCAATCATAGAAACTTGGCAAAGTACAAATAAGTTACCAGTCATTCAAATATTTATATATTACAGGGGATTTTGACTTGGAGTGGGGAGCTAATTGTTCAAGTTGGATTTTATTGAATATTATATTTTATATCACACTCCAGGAAAGAGAGTGAAAATAGTTCTGAATATTAATCATGAAAGAAATAGGACTGTAGTATCAGCCTTCATAGAAGGTGAAGTTTAAAAGCTTCTTACCTCATGAATAGGCTGGTGCTATGTCCATAAGACTGAGTGGAATCCGTAAAACTTATGACCATCAGAACGTGGGTCAGAAGATATCCTCCAGCACCCTTAGGCCCTTACTTTCTTAGTGTCTAATAGCAGCTGGGGACCAAATGACAACTGGCTACGGTCCACCAAACAGGAAGGCTGCAATGCCATTTAGGACGGCATCTGGAGGCATGGCCACATGGCTGTCTTGACTTCACCTGTTCCTTGACACTTGCTGCAATACCATCAATTTCTGCTGGGTCCTTAGCTCTTGCATTAACGATACATTATGCCTTAGAGGATCTTATGAAACACCCTTACTTTATCCTAGAGTCTGTTTTCATCCAATACAATGCTAAGCACATCCCAAGGGAATGACCCAGCCTCTCTCATGTCTGCCTCCTCTTTCATTCTTGGGTCTACGCTAAATAAGATACTTGATGTATTAACCCATTTGGTATATTCCTATAAAATGAGGCATATACTGTGTTGATCAGTAGAGAGAGGAGGTAAACAGGACATTTGATCAGTGATGATGTGAACTGATGCATGATGCCCATGAAAAAGTTCATCAAAGGCATATTTCCATACTTCCATAGACTTTTTATTAAACATCTTAAAAGTAAAGACATGAAAATATTTTAATAGACATGATTCTAGCAACAATCCTTTTCCTTCTCGAGGATAACTTTGAAACCTCAGTTTTTTTTTTTTTTTGTTTTTGAAGCTTTGTAATTAAGCTACTCGATGACTGTAAAGATGAGATCGAACATAAATT
The DNA here is from genome assembly GCA_004026745.1 of Myrmecophaga tridactyla. Taxonomy (NCBI): domain Eukaryota; kingdom Metazoa; phylum Chordata; class Mammalia; order Pilosa; family Myrmecophagidae; genus Myrmecophaga; species Myrmecophaga tridactyla. The sequence goes on from PVIY010028086.1 coordinate 1,851, forward strand.
CATAGATACAGATAACCTCCGTTTTCCATTAAATACCAGAATAGCTTGAGAACCTTTTCCTTAAGGATTGTTGGTGGTAGAGGCATCTTTTCTACTTTTACAAAAGCCAGTGGCACATAAGAAGTTTGATAAATTAGTGAACATGGCTAATACACTCAGGAGACAAATATTGGTTATAAAGAGATTTTCATTGATTGGGGACGAGCATGTTTCACATAGGAAAAAACAAAATAAAACTGTTGCTCATTGCACCTAAGCACCCATGGCTGCTTTGCTTTTGTAGCTACCTTTTCAGTTGGTGCCTATTTTGTTTATTATGATAATTGCAACTTATTCTTATGGCCTTATTGGTTTTGGTTTAGCTTATGTGCTACTAATTCACATGGCTTTGGTTAGTGATGTTTAGTTATGTTATGACAAATAGTGATATTTAGATTTGTTTTGATAAACACACAAGTATACATAACTACTAATATTTTTTACTATTAAAATTCCTCCAGGAAAAAATAAATTTGATATTGCAAATATGGAACTAATAGGACCCTAACACATTTTCCTCCAGTTAGATCAGGGGTTCTTGACCTTAGCACTATTGACATTTTCAGCTGAATAGTTCTTTGTGGTGGGGGGCTGTCCTGTGCTTTGTAGGATGTTTAATGGCATCCCTGGCCTCTACCTGCTAGATGCCAGTAGTACCCTCTCCCCAGGAGTGACAAATGAAGATGTCTCTAGCATTGTCCTGAAACAATTGAACAATTGTTTCTATAGCATCATTTGATAAGATGCAGCTTTTTAAATATTCAACTCTCAAATTATAGCAACACAGATTTTGTAGGGCTTTTGTAAGTATTTTTGTGACACTTAGAGCTTTTTCATCAACACTGCCATGAAAGTAAGGTAATACTTTTAAATGATTTATCCAGATTTTGTAACTGAAACCACTCGTCTGCTCCAAAATCTTAAAAATTGGATGTTCATAAGTTATGAAAATTAAGGCTCACTGTGCTCAGATACTTTTTAATTTCTTGAGGGTTTTTTTTTGTCCTTATTCAGTTTTAAATGTTATTTATTAATGTTGGTAATGTCAATTTAAGTCTTTCGAATACTTTCAATTTACTCTTTAAATCTGTGCAGATAGTCTTCTACAGTTTTCTATCTATGAAGATATCTTACAAGATCATTAACAATATAAGCACAAATCAGCTCCAAGAGTTTGAGAGGCTCTTTTATGAAGAACATGCAAGAGCTCTAAGCAAGCAACCTTGGGAAAACCTGTATAATTGCTCAGAAGTCCTTCTAGTTCTTAACTATCTTTCAAAGAGTTTAGGTAATAGACCTTTGGGCAAGTGAAACTTCACTGACTAGTGCTTTGAATTCTAGGACTTATATGACAAATCTCTTACAACCTTCTTTTTTAGGAATTGGAATATGTATTAATTTTCATACAGGAGTTTCCATGATGGATGGCTGACCATGTCATACCTCCTTTCTCACTACTCCCATCAGGTGCTAGTCGAATCACTCTCTTTCTCCTCAATTTTACCTTCTTTAATGTCCCTGCACCTTTTGACAGACCACTCTCTGTGCTTGGGCTTCCCTCTGCCTCATTTGTATGGCAAACTCCTACTCATATTTCAAAACCTAAATCATTTCTCATCTTATCTGTGAAACTAGCTGAAAGTCTGGAAGGAATGTCTACCTCATCTCTTCCTCTGATTATTTCCAGCCTTACAGCTCTTCTCCCCATGTATCATTCATCCTACTCTAGGTTTGTTTCTTTACAAACCACTGGAGGACAGAGTCTTTGTCTTTTCCAATTTTGATAGCATCCTGCACTCTGTAGATGCTCACTATATGAGATGGCTCTAGTGTTATGTACACACAGTTGTTGATCATGACCCCTGTGCTAGTTTTCCTTGCTTTTGCCTACAGGGTAGAGCAGGATTCTCATTTTATTCCTGAAGAAAACTTGGTCTATATGATTCCTGTTTAATTAAAATAGAGCAAATCTTTCCTTTCATTTCTCAAGACTATTTTTCTGGAGAGGGAATGTTATTGAGAAATACCAAAACAGCTGTAAGTACTGCTAACACTGATTATTCTGAACCAGACCATTGCATTTTGTAAATATAGTAATAAAAGAGAAGGACTTTGAAATTCTCACTGATGTGACACATTGAAGACTGAGACTAGATAGAAACTTGCCCTGAAATAATTATTTAATAATTCTTATAATTTAGCAGGACAATTTGTCTTGTTTTTGAAGGTAGCTGGAGAGAACACATTTGGAAGAAAATCTAGGCAGAAAAGTAAGCCCATTTTAAAAATAAAATTGACACAATGGAATATCCATTGACCTCAGCCCTGAAGAAGTTCATTCTGAGAAAGGAATATTTAGAACACAGGAAAGAAACACAGATTTCTTTGTTCATGAAACATGGAATGATGGTTGCTGACTGACAGTTAAAGGATATAGGATGGCAAACACTGAAACACATACCTGAGTTGTTTTCTCAAAGGCTTTAACTTTCCAGCTTCACTAAGATTTTATGTGCTCTGCAGTTTTGGCTATTGGATTGTAGGGGAGGAGAAACTTTGGGGATGTTGAAGAGTTGGATAAAAACAAGCGACTAAGCAGCTTATGAGCTTGAGGCTTCTCCTTTTTTCTTTCGTCCCTAAAGGGAATCCTCGAAACGGAATGTACATTGACTTGGGAAACTTAGGCCAGGTTTGACCTGCTTCTCCTTGCAATTTCAAAGAGCTCTACTCCTACCCCGGCTTCACCCTAAGGCCAGCCTTAGACTGTTAGACTGTTATAAATCTGCCTTAAGAGTGGAACTGTCACAGCACTAGGGAATGGCTGTTTTCTTAATGTCCCAATTCAAAGCACAAAGTGCAATTTCCTCAAGGTGCATGTGTATTGGTGAGTAATAATTAAAATTAATCATCCAATTCACTCTTAAATTTCAGAGGTTGATTAAGATCAGGAATTTTAGGATGCTTAATGACTCAGTACAAAGATCATGGGCCAAATTATTTTGAATGAAAATACTGTTGTCTTTTCTGTTTTTTTCTCATGCTTAACCTTTTTCTCCACCACTTCATCCAGCTAAACTGACCCATCTATGACTTTATACCTTACATTCACTTGTCCTTTGAGACTAGTCTGAAACAGGAATAAATGGTGGAGACAAAAAGAAGCTGAAATCACTCTTTATCAGTTCTCCTTTCACCAGTATAGTCTTTGATCTTGCACCTCACTTCCATTCTCTTCACGTGGGTAGTCCTATTTCAGAGAACAGAGTAATTTTTTGTAACGCAATTCCTCTAAAATGGTGGCATCTGAAATGTAAATGTTTTAAACAAATAAGCAAAGTGCATGGATAGGCACTCCATATATAGCAGTTAAGGGGGTGGAGAAGCTCTTTGTGGAGCATATAGTTTCCAAGTAAAGAGAATCATGCCATGTCACAGCCGTCTTCCCTCCTATGGTAGAGACAGACTGTGGGGCTGGACCCCCAGTGTCTTTGAAGCAGTATTGTTCTTCCTGTGGCTGGGTCTGGAGATTGAGTCACACTCTACCCACAAGAAGCCTTCTGGATTTCCTGGCATAGAGAAGAAGTTGACTACCTGTCTTAGTTTCCTAGAATGGCTGTCATAAAGGCCCACAAGCTGGCTGACTTCAAACAAATAGAAACTTTTTATCTCACAGTTCTGGAGGATAGAAGCCCCAAACCACAGTGTTAAGCAGGCTTGTGCTTCCTCTGGAATCTCTAGGGAAGCATCTGTTCCTTTCCTCTCTCCTGGCTTTTGGTGGTGGTTCATCAGCAATCCTAGTGCTTCAATCTCTGCCTAGATCACCACATGGCCTTCTCCCCTTATCTGTATGTCTTGCGTTCACTTCTACTGTTCTTATAAGGATACCATTCCTATTAGATTAGGGCCCACCCTAATAGCATCTTCAAAGACCCTATTCCAAATAAAGTCACATTCATAGTTCCGGGGGTTGGGACTTGAGCTATCTTTTTGGGGACAGGATTCAACCCATAACACTACATGAGTGGGCTGCAATTCAGGATTTATCTCCTATTGTGCTCTCAAAGCATCCTGTGCATCCCCTATTTTGGCACACATCACAATTTTTTTACAATTGTCCACTTAATTATGTCTTTTCCTCACTACACACTGAGATTGATGAAGCAGAACCCCCTCAACTTTTGGACAATTTCTGGCATCTAAAAGCTGCTCAATAACATTTGCAAAATGAATGAGTCTCCTTAATTTGGATCTGATCTTTCCCTGTGGCATTGGAGGCTGCTTCTGGAGCTGAATCTGGATTTGGCCCATGGGCTGAGGGTATCAAGACACTTCCATATGCACTGTAATTATGCTGGAGGTTGTCTGTGATCTTTTGGTGGGCATGTTTAGACCGATATACTCCAGTCCCCAAGTAGCACACTAACCTCCATGCTTATGTGAGGTTGGGAAGAGATCAATGTATGGGGACGTCATACCTCCAATCTGCCTTTCCTTTATTTCTGCCTCCCGAGCAGCCTACAGACCAGGATTAGAGATGCAAAAACGCTTATGCAACCTAGCTGGACAGTATTTCCTTTGCTTAATTTTGTCATATATCTATGACTTTCCCCTGCAAAAATTAACCTTCCAGACTTAAAGCACCAAAGAACAATCCCGATGTAAGGTAATGCTAAAACATAGGTGTCTTGAATAATTGCAAGTAATAGTGGCTCTGTTTGAAGGGTTTTAAATGTAAACTAGGAGCAGAATGCATAGGGTTCACTAACTTGAGCAACCAGCTCCCTTCTCCTTTGCCCCAAAAGAAGGGGGATTATTAAAGGCAATTCTCTGCCTTGAAGAAAGAGTGACTGTTATTCAGTGTATTTCTATCAAGTACATAATACAGATTCATGTGCTCACACACACACACACACACAGTCTCACAGAGGCTAACCAAGTACTGGATGCCGTTTCTCAACTGTTTGATTCAATGATTGTTATTAAGCAGTAAACTCACACCAACCATGCAGTCATTTGTGCTTCTAAAAAATGTAAATGTCACTTTTTTGGTCTTTAAAAATTATTAAGCAGAGAGAAAGATAGCAATTTCCAGTGTTTGCTTGAATGGTAAGATGCTTGAGAATTAGCATTACTCTTGAGAGCTGCCATTGGTTAGCTGGAGGGAAAAAGGATATCAATTATACATAATCTAAGAAGCCTCTGCATAATAATAAGGCCCAGTAGGGGCTTTGGGGCAGCTTCCTTATTCTCTTGTAAACACAAGAGCCCAGATAGACATGTCAGTCAGGAGTAGCAGCGGCAATTCTTCCTTTTTAACACCTTCACATTCTATTGCTTCAATATGCAAACAAGGCTGTTTAGCTGAGGGTTAGAGCCGGTGCTAATGAGCTCCCTGCACTAACCCTGAAGTAAAAAGGTTCTGTTTCACAGCTGCTCAGAGACAGCTCCTCTGGGCATGCTCAGGTATTGGAAAATAATGCCTTTTAAACAGAGAAATGCCAATCAGGATGTCGTGCATACTTTTCCTTTTCTCTGTGTGCTAATGCAATTACCTCATAACTTGTGAACTTCCAGTGCATTTGTCTGGTGTTTTCTCTCTAAATGATATATTTGGAATGTGGACGATGTGGAAAGAGAATGTTTTAAATATGCTGTAACTATACAAATAATGCATTCTCTTCAATTCCTAGAGGAAGCGCCCTCCAAGCGAATGCTCGCATTTCCGCCTTAAAGGTAGACTGTTCTTTTTATCTCTTTTTTTTTTTTAAATAGTATTATTTCTCTTTTTTTTTTTCCTCCCCAGGGTCATTTTAATGACCTGAATGGGCAATGGAGATCAGGGCAGGCTTCTTAAGCCTGAGGGTTTGTGCCCTAACCTTTGTAGTTGGGGACCGTCATGGGTCCCAGGCTTTGGGCATCACCACAGCTAAGCGACTCAATAATTGGCTGAGCAAAGACACACAGGGCCTAGGAAAGGGGGCAAGGAGGGAGGGGGCTTTACATATCAGTTGACAGTTTCAAATCAAGACACTATACATGATGGTTTTCAATATCCAATTATCCTCATGAATAAAGTAATCTTTTGCACAGAAATATTCCTCCAATCCCCACCGGGTTAATTTACCATCTACAGAAACCACTCAGCTTTGCTGGCTAAATAGCATAGTATGTGATTTCTTCTGTAATCGTAGGACATCCTCCTTCTCACCATTAATTCAATCTCAGGGCCATGCCTTCTAGGTGCCTGACACAGGAGACAGGACCTGTCCGTTTTGTGCCTTATAAATGGATGTTAAGTACAAGCACAGATAGCCTTAACTCTTAAGCAGCGTTTTAACTCTGTCCCCATAAAAAGAGGTGCTCTTATTTCCTGGTCCCTTAGTTAACCAATCAGTAGGCAGATTCATAACCACTGTCTCCATTTATGACAGTACAGTCAGGTACTACAGAGTCAGCAAGAAAGCCTTCCTGCTGGAATATTTCAGCATTTAAATTATTTATTACATTAGCTTTATGGCAAATCACAACCTATTTGAGACAGGTAGAGTGAACTCCCTTCTGCCACAAGGAGGCTCATTAAACGGCCATCATGGCTGGTCAGACTTAATTGCTTTACACGGGATACTTCTCTGTCATGATTCAAATCCCTAGCAAAGCAGCTGACCCCAATTCTCCTGGTGATTGGATTTAGTCTGAACTTGGAAAATGAGAGCAGGCTAAGAGTTTTCTTGCACATTTTGGCATCTGCTTAAACATGTGCTGGCTGGTGAGTTGCTATAGGAAGTGGTCATTGGTAATTGCATGTGAAGGAGTTCATTACAATGCCTATTCAATGGTTTATTTTTGTTAATTGGTTTAAATGATCACACAATTGTTAAAATTGTTTTGAAGGTGTCATCTTTATTAAACTTTGAGTTATGTTATAAACATTTACAAAATCGTTTTTAGGATTAGAATGTAAAGAACCTGATTAACAATGTTATTATACTCAGATTCAAATTCAAATTCCCAATCCTTCTGGCTATGATTGTTTGTGCATCTGACCAATATTTTAAGGCCATGCCACTGGTTCTGAAAACAAATACTCCATATGTTAAGCCAGATGAATTTAGAATTCCGAATGTCATGCTATGTTGGTACAGTATTTAGGTTTGTCTTCTGCTTTCCTATGAGAGGTAGCATAATAGATGGGTAAAGAGTGCAGATTTTGAGGTGGCCTGATTTTGAATTCTGGCTGGCGGTGTGATTTCGGTCAGTTTACTCAAATTCTCTGCACCTCAGTTTTCTCCCCTGTAAAATGGGGGTAATATTTCACAGGGTTGTTGGAAAGATTAAATGGATGAATGTGTATAAAACCCTAGAACTAATAAACGTTAGCTATTTTTGTTCTTGTTGATGTGATTGCTTTAGTGTAGAATAGCCTTATAGTCATTTATAGGTGGAGATTTCTAGGTACATCTCCACATATGACTGTCACCACTCAGTAGACCTGACTTACATTTCGCTGATCCAGTGCTAAGTTGGCAATTTGTCTTTCTGACAATAATTTATCCAATCTCATTGTCTTTGATATTGACGTCTAGAACTCAGGATGTATTAAAGTTGCAACAAGATTACAATCTGCTGGTCATCGCTTTATGCAAAACTCTCTGTGATGTGGTAATAGGGTTCTCTAGGGAAACAGAACCAATGGGAGATATCTGTAAATATGAGATTTTATAAAAGTGTCTCACACAACTGTGGGGATGCACCAGTTCACATTCCGTAGGGTGGGCCAAAGAAGGTCTTCAACAAATTCCCCAGGAGAGGTTGGCTGGCTGAAGTGGAAAGAGAGATTCTCTCTTCTGACCTCCTTTAAAGCCTTCAAATGATTAGATTAAAGGTCTCTGATTGCTGAAGACCCTTTCCTTCATTGATTGTAAATGTAATCAGTCGTAGATGCAATCAACTTACTGATGATGTAAGTCCACTAAATGTCCTCACATTAATGATTAGGCCAGTGCCTGCTTGACCAGACAACTGGACACTCTTACCTGGTCAAGTTGACACATAAACCTAATAATCGCAGATGGCAAAAAGAATCCCAAATTATTCCTGTGTAGTTCATATTTATGTTATTGATGCATCCCTTATACTCCTAGACACAATCCATAATGCTGCAATTCATATCATTAAACAAATAATATTGGTGCCATTTCAATGGCTTAAGTTTTATCCTTGTACTAGAAAACGAATTTATCTTTTGATCGTGTGTTCTAATTGGAAGACACTCTTAGCAGAATAGTAATTATAACAACATAAAAACACATTCCAGTTTGCTTTGAGGGAAGTAAGCAGTTTTTCAAGATAATGCCATTTGAACAAATGGCTTTACCCTACGTATTTGCCATTTCCTAGAAGTGAATAGGAGAAACACATGCATTTTGAGAAACTGGTGTAAACGGTTTTAAAAATATTTATTCTCATTTTTCATTAAGCTGCCACTTGCTCTGTGATTTGAGGGTCTGTTATGTCCAGAATGAATTTGGGGAGTTGAACAGTTTTCTCCATTAAGGGGAATCTCTGAGAATCTTATAATTAACTGGGCGGAAAAGTAAAGGTGTGCTGAGATTAACATACTTTATTCCAACCATCTAGGGAGGGAGTAAGGGGAAAAGAGTGGAACCACTTCTATTTTACATTTTGATCAGCTCTGGGAGTGCTTTTTTATAATTGGAGGATGGATATAGCAGGTCGAAGAAATGAGTGTAAATGACAAGTTTTGAAAGACATCTTCAAAAATAAGACACTTATGTGGAATAATTTGGGTATTTTTTTTCCCTAGCATCCAGAAAACAATCATATATAAACTACCACAGAATGATTCCTTTGATTTTTTTTTTTTCCATTAGATTTGACAACAAGTTTCACGGATAATGATTTAGAGGTTATTTTCTAATTCCAGGCTGGGTCCCACCTGGAAGGGTCCCACACTTGGTTTAATGCTCTACTGCCACTATCTTGAAATTCTTGACAATGCTTTGAGCAATGGGCCTTCCGTTCATTTTGCACCAGGCTCCACAAATTTTGTAGCCAGAGTAGGTTGTAATCAACAGCTGGACAATAGCAACTGTATTTATGAGCACTTCTCCCCCCCCCAAAAAAATGACTAGAATGAATGCTTGTATGATAGAAATGTTGTTTTTGAAACATTTCATGATTTATGTTCTGTAATACCTTTACTTATTACTCACTCTGTGCCTTATCTTCCACTGAGAATAAGCGATGAGACAGGGATTGGGATAGAGGGACATATGAAACAAGAGAAGGAAAACTAAAAGAAAGCCCCATCACTTCAGCTAGTGGTAGATTGTGGGGAGAATAAAGGGGGAAGTACTTTTAGAAACATCCATATAGGAATGAAGAAGTGCTCAAATACCAGGTTAGTGGACTACTTCCCTAGATATGGCTAAGGAAAGATTAAAAAGACCCAAGAAAATCTCAATCTTCAGGTCAGAGTCCTATCTAACCTATTGTGGAATTGATAGGGTGCAAATGACAGCAGGAGGACAGAATGATGAGCATGGGGCAGACTTCTTGGCTCCTTATGGTATGTATCTGGTGTGCAGAGAATTTGGAGTTTGTGTGTGGCTCCCTGAGGGGACGTGGCGTTGTTGAGGGGTCACTGGGTTGGAAGAGTCCTTAAGTGTGTGTGTGAGACTCCGATATTGGTGGCTGCGAGTTGGAACAATGGACTCCAGCTATGGACTCTCACTCTGAGAGGGCAGAGAGAACTGGGTCCACACCTCTGTAGTTATAGATCAGGGCACAGGCCAGAGTGGGCACTCTTCAGCAAAGAACAGGAAGCATCTAGTGGCCACATGCTGAGTCTATACCATCTTCTCCGTGACCTTGAGGACAAAGTAAACCAAGGGCTGGGCCTTGAAAATTGACCTAACAAGATTTAGTTACTATGAGGGATTCTTTACATTTTGAATCAGCTTGACTTTGTCAGATTTGCCTAAGCAGATCCCTCCTGTTCTCCTTGTACACCTCTCCTCTGAGCAAGGAGGGTTATAAGGGAAGATTAGGTCTGTTATAGAAAAAAAAACAAAGAAGTTATGTTCCATTTGCATATTTTTTTGAGAAAATGTGCAACTCAGAGGTATTTGTTTCAGTCAGTGATAAAATAATTCTTGTCTCTACTAGATACATCTGGTACACAGCTTATAATGTATCATATTATTCCATCTCCCCTTTTCTCTCTTTGTTCTTTCCCTTCCTTCTCCTTCCCTTGCCCCCAATTCTGGGAATTACTATGGATTCAATTAGGAAACCTGTAATCTCTGTTTACCCCTCATTTCTGAAGGGAAATTGACTTAATTGTGTCTGTTTGCAGGTGGACTGTGGCAGTAGAGTGATTCCCATATATGAGTTTTCTGGTTTCTTCCTTTATGCCCTCAGCCATGCTTGGAGAGCTTTACCCTATACCTCTGGGGCAATGTGTGTATAGTGTTACCCAATCACTGGTTCTCAAATTAAGCTGCACATTAGAGTCACCTGGGGAGCTCTTAAAAAATAAAGATGTCAGGAGGAACAGGAAGCATCCAATGAACCCATGTGGATTCCATACCATCTTCTCCTCCATGATGCTGAGGGCAAAGCTAAAGACAGGACCTTGAAAACCGACCTGAAGAGATTTAGTTGCCAATAGGGACGGCAGCACAACATTGTGAATGTGATTAAAAGCACTGAATTTTTTATCTGGATGTGATTAAAGGGGACAATATTAGGTTGCATATATGGTAAAAGAATAAAATAAAATAAAAAAATTCCTGGAGCTACAGTATACAAACAGTGAACCAAAGGTAAACTATGAACTTCAATAAATAGTACAATTATAAAAATGTGCTATTATTAATTGTAACAAATGATCCACACCCATGCAAGGTGTTAGTGGTGGTGGGTGGTACATGGCAATCCTGTATTTATGCATGATTGTTTTGTAAAAACCACAATTTCTTTAATAAAGAAAAAAACGTCCCAGACATTTTGTTTCCTTCTTTTTTTTTTTTTTTAATGCATGAAGATATGAAGAAGAACTTTGTACTTGGCTTTCACTATAGAAGTATCTGGAATGAACTTTTTCTCTATTCAGCCTTAACTGGTAATTAGTTCAAGGTACTTGGAATCTACTGTGAGCAAATGTTTATTCACACAGCTGTCACTGGTCTTGATTAGATTTATTAGGGGGGAAACGGTTAGAGGAATTTTAATGTGTCATGCAAATTAGTGTTGAAGAATTCAACACTAGTTGACCATCTAACACAAAACACCAATAGCCCTCTATTGAAAGTTTCTAAAACTGTGTTGTCTTAGCTCAAAAAAAGTTCTTTTTCACCTACCTATGCACACTGAATTTCTCTACAGCTGTTGCTTTTTTCAGGGACCCTATTTTATGCTCTCATAACGTCTTAGGCTTTTTCTGTTATAGAAGTCACCAGTCATTTTTTTGGTGTGTGTGTTTTGATGACTTTTTCCTCCCCTGCTAGGTTGTCAGATTCATATGGGCAGGGGCCCTGTTGGTGTTGCTCATTGTTGGATCCCCAGCCTCTGGAACAGAGTAGGTGCTCAATAAATAGTTTGTTCTGGTTTGCTAAGCTGCCAGAAAGTGATATACCAGAACTGGAATAGCTTTTAAAAAGGGGAATTTAATAAGTTACAAGTTTATAGTTCTAAGCCTATGAAAATGTCCAAACCAAGGCATCCAGGAAAAGATACCTTAATTCAAGGAAGGCCAATGGGTCAGGAACGCCTCTGTCAGCTGGGTAGTTATTGGGCATCTGCTGCTCCCTTGCTCCTGGGCTCCGTTGCTTTCAGCCTCTGTCCCTGTGGGGGTTTCTCACTCTGTTTCTCCAGGTCTGGCCTTCATCTTTTGGCTTCCCTTGGCTCTCTCCAGGTTCTGGCTTGCTTAACATATCATGGTGACGTCTGCTGGTCTCCAAGCATTTCTAAATGTCCATGTCTCTGTTCTCTGTCAGCTCTGTTCTGAAGTTTCTGTCGGCTCTGTCATTTCTCCAAAATGCTTCTTCTTTTAAACGCTTCCAGTAAACTAATCAAGACCCACCTGGAATGGGTGGAGTAAAATTTCCAACTAATCAAAGGTCACACCTGCAATTGGGTGCATCACATCTCAATGGAGAATGATCTAATGAAAAGTCTCCAATCTTCGGTATTGAATTAGGATTTAAAGAAACTGTTGCTCCCACAAGATTGGGCCAGGATTAAAACATGGCTTTTCTGGGGTACAAAATACTTTCAAACCAGCACACAGTTGTTGAATGACAAGTGAATGAGCTGATCTTTTGCAATGACAAAATAGGTAGCCACTACCTTGAGAGATGAGAAGGGTTCTAGGACACGTTTTGCTGCCTATAAATATTTCTCTGGCCTGATTACCACAAAGATATCCCTGAGGCCATTTGAGAGTAGACCAGCGGCTCATATAGTCCTGAAACAAATAAGAACCTTTCTCATGCCCCAGGTGCTCTTTTCTTTCTTCCATTCCTTGTTGTCTTGCTGAGATGGAAACTGGAAACCCCATGGAAATCTTGCTCCTGGCCTTTATCTCTCAGGGTAGATCTCAGTAAACCTTTCCCCTCCTTAGTGTAGAGTCCTAAAGAGCCAATCAGAAGAGATTAGTGAGTGTTGGCCATTGTCCATTCAGTAGTCATTTGGATTTCTAAGGTTCTGTAACCTGAGTACCTGCCACTCTATGACGCCCTGGAAGCAGGGGAGCAGGGTCTCCCCTGCAGGCTGCCTCTCTGTCTCTGCCTAGCTTTGGGCTGGATTGTGCTGTTTCTCATCTTGCCCTAAGGATGCTCCTGTCATCAATGCAGCCTGGGTTTAGGGACAAAACACTAAGTGCAGGGCTTTTACTTTGTTTTTACTTTCACCCTTCTTTTCCGAAAGGAAAGGAAAAGCATTTCCCCCATGCACTTTATCAAAGGATGTATATATGAATGTACACATGCATATATTTTTTTAGTTGCTGTGTTTAAAGGAAGAGAAGAGCATTACCTCTTTCCATAGTCTCTTAGCTTTTAGAGGGGGACTTTTTAATATCCATGCTTTCTAAGATATGGGGAAACACACAGCTACATCACTGTTTTTTTAAATTCTCAAATATTTCTTTGCTAACCTGCCTCTAGCACTGGCCTAAACTTTCATGGAGCCCTGAGTGAACATTACCAGAAGCCTCCAGAGATAGTCTCCAGCTTTATCTGCATTCATACAACTGTCGGGATTTTGCCTCCTTTTAAGTCTTAAATCAGCCATTGACAGGTTTACAACATAAAGTCATGATGTAACTCTCCTAGGTATTCAAGTCTGGAAAAAAAAGTAGAAATAAATAAAAGATAGTAGCTTTTGAGGCAAATGCACTACTTTTAAGCCAAGTTTGGACTCCATTTGGGCAAATGCTTTTCTAGGGCCTTCATCAATGATTTGGGACAAGGCCAAAACACTTTCAGACTTGCATGTTTTATTTTCTGATGTTTATAAATGGGGAAGATCGAAACTTGAAGTCTGTTTAGCTGTAACTGAGCTAATGGGATGGGGTGGAAGGTTTGCACCACTCTCCCCAAAACTGTTTTCAGTCATATATCACTGCCTTCCATGACTGAAGGTCCAGGGAGAAGCTCGTCTTCCTGGTACATGGGTGGACAGGTGGTCTAGAGGTAGGTCTTGGGGTTAAAAAGAGACACCATTCACGTTTTTTTTTTTTCTTTTCTTCTGGCCATCTCATTTCTCTCCAAATGATCTTTTCAGTTCTTTTTTTTTGGTGGGGGGAGGAGGAATTGATTTATATTCAGTGAAATCTATATTTTGTGTTGATTTCCAAAGCAGCATTGTCGTCAAGATTACCTATCAGATAAGTTGGTGGGGGTGACGTCAGGATCCTAAACTTCTTATGTATTATTATAATGGACTGATCAATCAAAAATGTTTATGATGGGCTTAATATAATATTTGCTGGGCCCCGAAGGAAGTAATACAGCCCCTGCCATCAAGAGGCTTCTTATTTAGTAGGGAAGAGAAGTAGTAGGCATAAAAAAAGGTGTATCGGGACCACATAATGGTAAATATGGTTGAAGGGCAACATGTAGAAACTTGCAGGTCTGCTGCCTTTTTTCCTGTTTCTGGTCACGGAAAGTCTGTGGCCTGAAGCTTCTGTAAAGTGTTAATCATAAATATCAGATTCCTGTTTGTAGCAAAGCTGTGAAATTCTGCACCAGCAAAATAGTTCAAAGTTCCAAATGAAGTCCCTTGAGGGTCCATGTGAAAAGGACCCACGTTTGCTAAAGCTGCTTGGAAAGAAATCCAACAACTGGCAAAAGAACACTCTGGTTGAAGTGGAGAAGTGCTCTCCCTTCCCTCCTCTCTTTTTTACTCTCATTCCCGTTTTATCTCACCCTTTCCTCATTTCCCCTAACCCTTTTGCTCAGTTTAGTAGCTTTTGCAGTCTAATTGGGATCCCCTGTAGCAGAAGGTCGGTGGAAGCTGGAAGAGTTGGGAGGGATATTTTGAGTGAGGAAGTCAGGATCGTATTCCAGAGGCAATTTGCCCCTAAGTGAAATTTTATGTCTAACAGACTGCCCTATTCCGAATTCACAGCAATTAAAACTCAACTCTATCTTCTAACTGTACTAAGCTAAGAATAGTGACTCTTGGGATATACTTTTGAGTGTTCACATTATAATTGCTAAACCATAAAATTAGTCAATTCACACTGGGTCTGTAGAACATTAATATCTAATAGTGAAGTTCTTCCATGGCGGGAATTCCACTCAAGTTTTACTTCTTCCAGGAAGCAGAACCATTTCCATTAACCCTTGATGAATGGAAGACATAGGGTTTCACTAAGTCAGATTTTCCTGCTCTTATGGATGCTGAACTAATTCTTACAAGGTAATACTTGATGAAAGACGACTGGGCGATGCTTCTGTATGAACAGATGGGGCTGAAAGGAATCTGCAGCAAAAGCACAAGACTGATTGTGAGGTTGGGCTCATTTTGATTTTTGAACTTGAAAAACAGCCTGGTGGAGAAGGAAGAAGGGGCACAATATGTAGGGATGTTGACAAGTTAGAGTTCAATTTTAGAACTTTGAAATCTAGTCATGAGGCAAAATATGGGGGAGTGAAATATAAATGTGACTCTTTCCCACTAACGATTGGTGTTCAGAGAGAGAGCTGACTAATTTGTTGGAGAAATTATTAATGTAAATTTTGGATCGACTTACACAACTTTTTCTTCTTACACTTTTCATATTCATGGGCTGACTGTGATGGTTAAACATCAAGTACACACTTGTTGTTGGTGTACTTCTTTGTGACAGTTTTCAGATGCCCTGGGAAGGAGCTTGGTGTCTTAGATCTCTGTAACCATAGTCATTTCTAGGAGTTCCCAGGACCATAGCTAGAGGCATGGCTGGAGCTATAGCAATTGCGGGAACAAGAATATTTAGCACTAAACTGGATCCATAGACATTGAAGGTACAGAAACTTTACTTTGATGATAGAGACACAAGGTCCACTTGATTGTAAGGTTTTGAGGAAACACTCAAAAGAGTAAATTAAATTTGTGATGGTATGGGTGGGGGTGAGTTAGTATGGGGTGGAAAAGGCAGAAACAAATTTGCTTTTCTGACCAGTTTCAGCTTTAATCAATGGGTGTACAGCCAATCCTGTCTACCTGAGATGCAATGTTGTAAATTTGAAATCAAGTTTATTATAATCCAGGAATATGCTTTGGACCCTTAGGTTTATAGCTATGTAGTTGGGGTCTGCGGTTAGGACCAGGACTGGTGTCCAGCCTTCGGTCACCATCTTCTATGAGCTTTATATCTAAGGATCATTTGTCCAATGTTCTCTACAATAAAATGAAATTCAGGAGAGTGAGCAGAACGTGGAGGATAGTCCCTATTTTTCCGTTCGCTGTTATTCTAGTCTTTGGGGAATTCACAAAGGAGGGCTTACTTCTGTGAGTTTTCCTAGACAGTTGGACGGTACGAAGCTGGGGACAAAGCCTTGAATATAGGCTCTCTTTCATTCTAGTGGTCTTTCATATGGTAAAAGTACACCTGAGTTGACCTCTTCCTATGAGGTCAGGTAATCTGATGACTAAATACTCCAGTGTTCAAGTACCATTATTACAAATGACAGCATCTGGTAACAGGCCCTCTCATATATACCGCAACAACCAGGTGAAGGAGCCTTAGCATCTGGGGCATGGATTCTCAATAGGGGCTACAGATTGTTCCGAAGGGAGACAATTTGGTTTTTGGGTGTGGGGCAAAAAATTTAGATATTCAGAGGATCACAATAAATGTACAGATATACCGATATATACAGTATATATCTGTGATATTTAAATTTTATGAGAGGTGTGACTAGAAAAAAGAAAAGATTAAAAAGACTCCTTAGTGAGGTGATAATGAAAAAAATGGTTACAAAAAACTGATCTAGGCTGAGTAACAATTTTAAAAGTTATAGTATTAATATTTATTTGGTGACACTTCATGAAGCATTAACATAATTAACTACTTTTCTAAAGAAAATAGGGCCCAGGGATGTTTGACATCAGAAAGAGTTCACTATCTAACACTGGTGGTTAACAGAAAAAACTTTTAAAAAATAACACTGTCCAAATATCTTAAGGTCTCCAAAGTTTTCCCTTGAGCACATTTAAAAAGAGGACACTATTCAGATCCAAAAGGATGGACGAAAACAAAGGCCTATAATTCTTACTGATGTGTTAAACCTGAGGATTAAGGTGAGCCTGGCTGTCTTGGTATCCACGAAGAAAAGATGGATTATGCTGGAATGTATTCCTCACTGAGTGTTTTTTGTGTTTGCTTCACTTTATGCTTTACTCCACTTTTGTTTCTGAAAGTACATAAATCCTCTGTGAGCTAATCTTTTTAACCATATATTGGTACATGTTGGCAATCTTGCCCCCATTCAGGAAGTAATATCCAAGCTTTATGATGTGGTATAATCCAGGAGATTTGACGGTGATGATGACAGCAGTTATTTTTGATGGTAATTGATCAGGCCATTTAAAGATATTGACATCTTTATTTCCCAGAATTCTTTTGGAGTATTACCTGCATGCTTTCTATTTGGTAAACTTGCTAGGCAATTGCCAAGCTTGCCAGGTCCTATTCAACATGTACCATTTTGCTTGTGCTGAACGATGGAATTGTATTGCTTTTAAGTATATTAAAAACATTGTTTAGGACTGGTTTTCATTTCATAACAGTATATCATATATTTTGGTTTTATTACAACCAAACAGCATTTTCTTGGAAAATTTTTACAACATAAGAGTATCAGATTAGGGCGGGCCACGGTGGCTCAGCAGGTAATAATGCTTGCCTGCTGTGCCCGAGGACCTGGGTTCGATTCCTGGTGCCTGCCCATGTAAAAAAAAAATAAAGTATCAGATTAAAGATAGTGAGCTTATATACTGTAATGTTACCATAGGAACTCGGACTTTGATAAATGAAGAGTTCATTTGTACTCCTGCAGAAATTGTAATAAAGGCAATTCTGGCCAAGGTGAAGGAAAATTTGCTTCTGTTAGATTTAAAAATTTGTAAGCAAAAACTTTTAAGTCCAAATCAATTAAAATAGATGACTATTTTGGCCAAAAGATCTCACGTAAAAGAATTAGATAGGTGCTGAAAAGGGTTTTCGTTAATGCTAAAATTAAATCTTCATCTTTAATAAGACTATAGTAGAAAAACTATGAAGACCCTTAAGAAAAATCATTCTAGGAAACAAATCATATTCTTTATTTTGATGTTGACTGTGTCCCTCTGATCTAAGAATCCTGGAATATACCCTAGTTGTCTTTTGAATCAGTTAAGCTTGAGGTTGGGTGTCTGTTGACTCTCTTTCTCTTTCCCACCTCCCCATTCCTCACTTCCTCAAAATAATTGATTTGACTGTCTCTGTCACAGCTCATGGTCTAAGGTCATGTAGATTTGGCTCTTATTATGCCTTTAACATGCTGCTGCCAAAATCCAATGCACACCAAACATTCTGCATGTCCCTGTACTGCCCTGACATTGTGGACGTCATCAAGGAAGAGTGGAATGAACATGGATCCTGGAGTGAATCTAGATTCAAATTTTGATGTTTTTATTCAGCTTCTAACCTGGTGCAAGTTATCTAACCTTCAAACCTCTGTCCCTTTACCTATTCAAATAGGAATAATCACATTTATACCACATGGTGGATGGAAAGTCTAAAGAAGGTAACATGCAAAATGCTAGTGTTGGAGGACAAGTTTTTCTCTTCTCCTCACATTCCTATGTCAGTCCACAAAGGAAGGGACATCGGTTCCTTTCCCTACTTGAGAAGCAATCGAGGGAACATTTCCATCTCTTAGAGCTTCTCTCTCTACCTTCTCTCTGACTGGTCAGAGCTCTGCAGTCATCGGGTCACGCTGCTTTAGTGGACGGGGTTCTCTGCCTTAGAGGAGAGAGCATGCTGTCTTGCCTTCTCTTTCACTTCCTTCTCTTGTTTTTTCTGCACCTGGCTGTGTGAGGCAGGCCTGTGTTCCAACCCTGCTCATGGTTAGGTAAGACAGGTTGGAGTCTGCTCTGTGGTCTTTGTCCTGTCTCTGCAGCCTTGACCAAATAGGCTGACTCCCAAATAAAGCTTCAGGGAGTTCCCTGGACCAAGCTCTGTTTTCCAATCCATGTTTACCAGAGGTTCTTGCAGTTGGGGTTGGGCATTCTTGTACACACTGATAAAGACGGGGACTTATTTCTTGTTTGTTTCTCTGTTCCTCCAGTTGGACCTCCATAAGGGAGGGGACATGAATGGCACTGCAAACCCCAAGCAGCCAACAAGTGCTCAGAAAATGCCAGTTCTTTTATATCCCTTACTGGCTTGTTCCCTGGAAAAATGGAGAGAATTTATAAAGGTGTACAAATAAAATATAGTTGGCGATAACACCTGTTCATTTAACCTAAAAATGTAAAAAGAGAAAGAGACATGATGGGAGACTCACTTATCCTGCTAACTTGGAATTACCAATTTATCCTATTTTCAGTGGTCTGGCTTCTCTACCACGTCTGTCACAGGGAGACACTGGATAATGAGTAATGTCCTCAGCAGGTGAAAAATGGCTTTTTTCATGAACAGAGGTTCATTACACTGCTCCTGCCTACGCTAAAAAAATTGTTGGCTTCAAGTAAAAGATTCTGCCCTGATAAATGCCACTGGTAAGAGAAAAAGTTTGTGTTCTCATGATGTGCTGGAATTTCACAACTTGTACATTCCGCAGCAGGAATCAGTCTCTAAAAGGAAAACTAAATAAATTTATATACCTTTAAAGGTCATGTGGTCTGTTTTGCAAAAATGTGTCTGTCCTTTTTACCTCCTGTTTTATGCTGGTCCTTCTCTTCTCCCTGCAGTGAGCTCCCCTTTGACTCCCCGTACCCAGAGTCTATTTTTCTTTAGTGCCCCAACCAGTGTCCTACTTACTGAGGTGATGCCAGGTCACGGTTGCCCTCTCATATCCACAGTGGGAGCTGTGGATCCAACCTTACCACAGACTCTTGGACCCATCTCTGGTTCTTGGGTCATTCATTAACCCATTGGCTTAAAGGTGCCCATGTTGGCTCCTGTACCTGCTCTGACCTCCACTCTAGCACTTGTTCTTGTCTAAGAGCTCAGCTTCTGCCCTGGGAACCCCTTTCTACCACCCAGCAGAAAATATGTCCCTGTTTATCCTCCTGAGATGGCATTCCCTCCTTCTCTCATGATCAGTAGCCCACATCATCAGGGATTGTTTCTGTCTTGGATCTTCCAGTCTTTCCAGCAATGAGCAGTTTGTTCCTGTACCTGATTCTCTTTACTCGATGCTGGGATTGTCTGCAGCTGACTTCCCACCAACCTAATCTACAGTCTGCAATGCTGGACTCCTTGATACTATACTTTCCTTCATTTCATTTATCTTTATGGTACAACAGAGGTGTAATGTGAACTCATAAGTGGAGTCAACCAACTCTTTCTTGAGGGGAATGAAAGGCTTTCCAGAAGAGGTGATGCCTAAGTTGACTTCTTTTTTCTATTGGGTCTTATCAGATTTCACTGAAGGAACTATATTTTTGCAGAAGCTCAGACTTAATTGGTTGATGTCTAAGTATGGCACTCAAGGACCTTCGTGATCTTTTGGTTTGAGGCTACTTTCCCAGCCTCATCCTCCACTGCTGCAGTGCTTTCTTCCCAAATCATGAAGTTTGCTGTACTGAACTGCCTGTCATTTCCAGAGCATTTCATGCTCTCTTACATTTCCTACATATCTCTCAAGATGCAACTGACAATCTTACCTGGCTTGTGACTCCTTCCCTGATCCTTCAACCCACAAGCAAG
Source organism: Myrmecophaga tridactyla (assembly GCA_004026745.1). Lineage (NCBI taxonomy): Eukaryota > Metazoa > Chordata > Mammalia > Pilosa > Myrmecophagidae > Myrmecophaga > Myrmecophaga tridactyla. The sequence goes on from PVIY010028086.1 coordinate 22,321, forward strand.
CAGTCATATGGATAGTGACTTATAAGTATTCTGCAAAAAAAAAAAAAACCAAAAAACAAAAAATAAACAAACAAACAAACAAAATAGTCCCTGGGAGCTGTCTGGGGATCTAGGTCCCACCACTCCTTTTCTTACCTGTTTGGAGCTTGATCAAACACCTGGTTTTAAAATCATCTTTCCCTTTAACTCTAGCCGAAGGAATTCTCCCTCTCAATTATAGTAGTTGTTGTGTTGCCTGCACATGTAGCACTTTATTATATAGTATTTTATTGTTTAATGGTGATTTGAACACACACTTTCTGCTAGCACAGATATGGCCCATGCTTACTTAGTATTCCTCTGAAATACTAGAACAATACAGAGTGGGGCTTCTAGCAAACACTTGAATAGATTAATGGTACAGGCAGCTCATTTTCCCTTCTTTCAACATGTAGGTTAGACATTTTCATAACCAGAGTCCATCTGAAATATGCTAACTGCAGCTTCAAACTCAAAGAAGTACTTTTTATATTCACATTACAAAGTTTAAAATATTTTCAGGCCACTAGATAAACTTTATTCTAATTGGAAATTAAAGAAATAGATCTAATTTTTGTTTTTAAAATTTTACCATGAAATAAGAAATCAATCACATTTTTGGACAAACTGGATGGTAACTGAGAAATTAAGATTTAAGGGATAATTGGGGTTGCTGAATTATTATGTAGGTGTTTTTATCTTTATTATAAAAAGTACCTGAAATCACTGAAACTGAACTAGTCTCCCCCTTGTTTACAGTCACTATTGTAATGGTAACAGCTCCATCCCTCCTTGTTTGAATCCATGAAAACCTTGAACCCTCTAAACTCAGGGACACAAACTTCGGGGCTGCTAGGTATCTGACCTGCTGCTTTGTGCCTAGCAATAACTGCTTTGTCTCTTTGAAACTCCAGTGTCTCAGGAATTGGTTATTTGAGCCATCGGGTGGAGAATTCACCTCCTTTGTCCAGTAACAATTTAGTGACTCCGGTGAGACTAAAGGGCCTATGAAGCAAGGAAGCTGTCGTTTGAGGTCTTGGGGCCCCGGTAAAACAGGTAAGCATGGAGACCAAGCCTTTTGTGATTGCTAGACATTCTTTAGTCTGGAGGTTCCATAACTGGTTTTCCCTCTGCTCTGCTGAGACTCCAAACCTTTTTGATGCCTTAAGAAGTTTCAAAGAGAGAAATCATTTACAGTCCTAAGTCTGGACACCTGACAGGGTGAGTGGGTCACCAAGGTAGAAGTGGGTCGGGAGGTCAGTTTGGAAGTTCAAGTCCCCTAGACCTGTAGGCCTGAAGGCCTCGGTCTCACTTCCAGAATGATCCCCCTTGTTCTCACTTCTACCCGTTATGTTGTGTGCCTACCATTCTGTATGGGATCTGAGGTCCTGCCCTGAATTTGTCTGTTGAGTTTACTCCTGGAAAATAAGTAATCCAACAATTAATTGGTGTTCAATGAAATTAAGTAGGACTGCTTAACTGCTAGTCAGTGTGTTATCTAGGTATAAAGCTTGTTTAATTGTTAATCGGTGTGTTAAGTGTTTAATGCCTATTTAGTATTAGTTGGTGTGTTCATCTAGTTATAATTGGTGTGTTACTCACATACATAGTGTTGGGCAGAACCCCTTACCCCATGATGTGACCAACCACTAGAAAATATTCCAAGAAGATTTCCCCCACCCATGATTTCCAGGAAACCCACCAAGCCCACCCCAAGCCATGCCCTCTTGCCCTTCAGTGGCTGTTATCTTGAGATAAGCTTCCCTTACCCAATATCCACCCCCCAGCAGTTGCAACCCTGCATGACTATGGCGGCATTTAAATTTTAAACCTCACCAATGAAAAAGCTGCCCAACTTAGCGCCCTGCTTCCAAAACCAACCAATGGACATCTGCCAACTTCCTGCTCCCAAGCTCAGTAAAGAAAACTCACTGCCTCCCGTTTCCTACTTCCCAATGACCACCCTATGTGAGCTGTACCCCTTTCCCTGCTCCATGCTGTTGCTGTCTTAGGCTTTAGCCCGATGTATAGCCTCCCAGTAAATCTTTGATTGAGTTTTGTTCTCTTCTCCTCACTCCTGGTGGAAAAACCTATCATATAGTAGGTGTTAAGTGTATTTAAATTGTTAGTTGGTGTCCTACTGCACTTATATTGGTCAAGTGTTCCTAATTGGTGACTGATTATGGAAATTCTTAAAAGGAGAACGTTTGGGTTGCACTGAAAAATTGAAATGATTTTAGTTTTAAGTCTCTGAGTAAAGGTTTATTTCTGTAACATAATCTGGCCTCAATATGATGTAGAAGCAGGAAAGAAATGGCCTGAGAATGGCTTTATGGAAAGATACTACCGTTAGAGTTAAAAATATTGCAGTTAAAATTGTTCTGCAAAAGGGCAGAAATGGGATGAGATGGTGCATATTCAATCCTTTCCATGTCCCTCTCAAAAGTATTTCTATGTTCTGTGTAACTAACTTTCTATTTGTGTCTGTCTGCTGTGTTCAATGAATATTCTCATATCTCCAGATGGTAATGGCAAATTAACAAAAAATTCTGAAAGAGCTGTATTTGAATTGCTTAAAGATAAATAAGCACTTTTATATAAAAATTAGTACTCCTAGAGTTCCAGAGGGGGAAAAAAAACAAAGAAAAAATCTTTCGGGCAGCAAAATTCAAAAGCCTTGGCTTTTGTAATTACTGTAAACAAACCTAGACATTAGAAAAAACTGCCCCTGGAATTTCCCTATGGTAGCAGAAAGCTGCCAGGGGGCTGCCTCAGGAAGAGGCAAAGACCTTTTCCAATTGCCCAGGTCACAACTTTATTTGAAATAGATGTAAAAATTGGAAATAATTGAGGAGGGTGTCAGAATTCTCAAATCCCAGGGCCCCTCACCTAAACTTTTAAATCTAAGTTCAACAAGCCAGGCTTCATTCTTTCTGTGGAATCTATCCCTGCCCCTTAGGAGGCAAGGACTGGGTGCAAAAAGATGGGAAGGTGTGGTTTAGAATTCTTTTTACAGAGCTCAAAGATTAAAAGTAGTAGGCATAAAAGAAAGGCTGCAGAATAAGCCATGTTTGTTAAAAATTATTTTTTTCCAGTAATACCTTTGCAATAATAAAGGAAGTAATCAGATCATTATTAAAGTATGAATAGCCTTAGGGTAGGCGTAACTGAATAAAATCTAATTACCAAATTTCAGTAAGTAAAATGAAAGACCTTTGAGAGATAGGGAAACTATCATTGTTTAGGCTTGGGACAAATTAAACAAATGTAGTATATTTTCCAGAACTTGACGGTCAAATGTACTTTTAAGGTTCTTCATAATTTTAGAATATTATGAAAATAAAAGAATTTTTTTAACCTCAATAGAAGGAATTTTATGATGAATTTTTTTTAAACTTTTTTATTAATTAAAAAACTTAACAAAAGAACATTAAAATATCATTCCATTCTACATATACAATCAGTAATTCTTAATATTATCACATAGTTGCATATTCATCATTTCTTAGAACATTTGCATTATGATGAATTTTTGAATTAAACAAATGCAATTTTATTCTGCTTAAGTATGTTCTCCCTAAATTTATACAAACTTACTGATAAAATAAGCTAGTATTATAAGTGCATTCTCAAAATTCCTCTGAAAAATAGGTTACATGAACTGAGCAATATACTTAGTAATGATATATAAAATATAAAAAAATAAGACTATGCTGATACTTCATATATATCCTATTTAAGAAATCAGTTAAGTTTAGTAAAAAATGTAAATGAAACTTTTTTATAAACTTGACTACCTGGATTTCAAAGAATCTGGCTTTTTAGTTACTTTTTGTTACCTCAGAATGTAGAATTATTTGAATTTGTAGTGCCTTTGTTAATGTCAGTCAGTATGTTTCTGTTGGTAAATGCTGTCATGAATAGGGAAGACCTAATTCTTAGCTTCAAAGAGTTCCTGCTCTAGTTAAAATATACATATACTAGGGCATAGTATAAGACAGTTGTAATAAAGAAATAAAAATGTTGGAAGAATATAAAAAGCAGATAGATAAAGAACAGCCTAAAAAGACCTCGTAGTAGAGGTGACATTTGTAAGACCTTTAAATAAGAAGCACATTTAAATAAATAGAGCTCTTGAACTAGTTCTTTTTTTTAGAAGCCATATCTAATTTTGAAAATTAACATATTCCTGGTTATTAGCAAGCATTTGGGAATAATGTTGAGAAAAATTTGAGTTTTCTAGATAGAAATCCCTTAAATATTGAAAAGCTGATTATATTTCAAACTTGGGGATTTCTGAACTTTAAAGGTAGTGCTGTATTAGACTGAGAGATTTTAAGCAAATTGTAAAATAATCACTTGTGTGTTGTGAGTATAAAGTATATAGATGCCTGGCTGTGTTCCAAACACAAGCATATATTTCTTCCTTCTTTCATTATTTTGTAGTAACTCTGTCTCTTCTCCCCTTCATGTATATTGTTAGTGGAAGGAAGTACGCAGGTTTAAAAAGCTTTGTGAATTTGATATCAAATTTATTTCTGATTATGTGCAGTCTGGATAAATAAAAACTATAGGTGGGATGGATATGGAAATTTGTAGAAGATTTGAGGAAGTGAACTTTCTTTGCTGTAGTCATTGATGATTACAAGCCCTAAATGAAAATGGAGAATTGTAAAAAGTTCATAAAAATGAATTCTATTATAGTCAATGCTGACAAAAAATTTAATAAGCCTGTTTATCATATATTTTAAAAAGAAAACCTTTAGGGCGGCTGCCGTGGCTCAGCAGGCAGAGCTTCGACCTGCCGTGCTGGAGGTCTGGAGTTCGATCCCTGGTGCCTCCTGCCCATATGCAAATTAAAAAAAAAGAAAACCTTTATGTCAAACCAGGTATTCATACAAAACTAAGGTCTCATTTTCTCTCTGTCAAGATAAAGTGGATTGTTAGTCTGTCATTTTTTTGTATGCTGTGCAGTGGGGTCACATTTCATTCATTTCCATGTGGCTATCCATTTTCACAGCAGCATTTGTTGAATTTTTTTCCCCAAATCTGGGAATCATATCCAGAGCTCCTGCATGGCAGGTGAGAATTCTACCACTGAACTCCCAGGGCACCCATTATTCTCTTCTTAATTTAAAGTTTAAAAAAGTTTTTCTTAATCATCTGAGTACTTTCTCTAGAAAATAAAAATTTTGCATCAGAATAATATCCTTGTTAGTGTTTACTTTGGCTTTATCATCCTTTATTTCAGAAGACAAGCCGTCTCACTTTTTTTTTTTTTTTTACATGGGCAGGCACTGGGAATTGAACCCAGGCTTCTGGCATGGCAGGTGAGAATCCTGCCACTGAGCCACCGTTGCACTGCTCAAATCTTCTCACCTTTTTTTCCTGTTTTTTTTTAATGCATGGGCAGGCACCTGGAATTGAACTCAGGTCTCCGGAATGACAGGCAAGAACTCTGTCACTGAGTCTTCTCACTTTTAAGGAAAACTTTTCAAAAGAATTTGTTCTGTTATCTTTTGTGGTAGTTAGAGTCAGTTGTCAGCTTGGCCAGGTGAAGGCACCTAGTTCTGTTGCTGTGGACATGAGCCAATGGTATATGAACCTCATCTGTTGCTCATTACATCCACAGTGCTAGGAGGCATGCCTGCTGCAATGAATGATGTTTGACTTAATTGGCTGGTGCTTAAATGAGGAGTGCAACGTAGCACAGCTAAGCAGCTCAGCATTCCTCATCTCAGCACTTGTAGCTCAGCCCGGGCCTATGGAGATGCAGAAAGAAATCACCCCGGGGAAAGTTGTTGGAACCCAGAGGCCTTGAGAGAAGGCCAGCAGAGACCATCCTGTGCCTTCCCACGTAAGAAAAAACCTCAGTGGAAAGTTAGCTGTCGAGAAAAAGGTGGTCTCCTCACAATGTTCCCCAATGTTCTCCTCAGTGTTGCAAGTGAGAAAGAGATCAAACTCAGATGAGTGATGTGACTGAAACTTACCTGGTTAAAACTAAGATAAATAAAAATACGAGGTAAAAAATAGTATTGTCTGTCTGTATTTTAAAACGTTAACTTTTGTGGGAGATCAAAAGAAAAGATGTTTATTTTTTCCAAAATTTAAATTTTCTGCAGCGCACTATCTAGTATAACCTGTCTGGTCCATTTATTTAATAACCTAATGTTGTAGTTTGCTAGCTGCCGGAATGCAATATACCAGATACGGAATGGCTTTTAAAAGGGGGAATTTAATGAGTTGCTAGTTTACAGTTCCAAGGCCGAGAAAATGTCCCAATTAAGACAAATCCATAGACATGTCTAATTTAAGGCATCCGGGGAATGATACCTTGGTTCAGGAAGGCCAACGACATTCAACGTTTCTCTCTCAGCTGGAAGGGCACATGGCAAACATGGCGGCATCTGCTGGCTTTCACGTGGCTCTACCAAAAAGGGACTCTCTCCAAAACGTTTCCACTTTTAAAGGATGCCAGCAAGCAACTCCACCTTCAGTGGGTGGAGACACACCTCCATGGAAATCATCTAATCAAAAGTTACCACTCACAACTGGGTGGGTCACATCTTCATAGAAACAATCAAAATGCTCCCACCCAGCAATATTGAATGAGGATCAAAGGGCATGGCTTTTCTGGGGCCCACCACAGATTCAGACCGGCACACCTAATTCAGCTTTATTTGACATGGAACCTAAAATAAGGAATAGCATCTTAATATTCTGTACAAGTTAATGTTCTACCCTGATGTGTTTCAAAGTATTTTGGATAGATAATAAGAAAATATTTGCAAGGTCCCTGGAGGGACAGGAAAAAAACGTAACTATTAAATTTCCCCATCTGCAGAATTCCTGGTATTTTCTTAAGCAATAGGGGCTCCTAATTTAATAAGCCAAGGTTTAAATCGCGAGGCTTACCCTTATGAAACTTATTTCTGTAATGGCAAAGCTGAGCCTACTTGTAATTAACGTCTGAGAGTCACCCCCAGAGAACCTGTTTTGTTACTCAAATGTGGTCTCCTTCTCTAAGCAAAACTCTGATCTCCTTCCTACATGGGACATGACTCCCAGAGGTGTGAGTCTCTCTGGCCACATGGGACATGCTCCCAGGTGTGTGAGTCTCTCTGGCAATGTGGGGCATGACTCCCAGGGATGAGTCTGGCCCTGGCATCGTGGGATTGGTTGACCAAAAGAGGGGAAAGAAATAGAGTTTCAATGGCTAGAGAAATTTCAATTTGAGAGGTCATTCTGGAGGTTATTCTTATGTAGGATTTAGCCAGATATTTAACCTGCCACAGTATGGTGAACCTCCAACCAACAGTATTCCTGGAAACCCTAAAAGACTTCATGGGATCCATAAAAGTTTTACTTACCAAGTTTCTTTTTCAGAGACTTAAAGCCCCTGGATTGTTCCAATGCTAGATAAGCTCTGAAACTCAGAAATACTGGACTGTCCAAGAACAACAATCAGTTTCATCCCTCTGCCTGTCAATGACAATGTCCCTTTTCAGCCATGAACAAGTTAGAAGAGTAGTTGCCCAGCTATCCCTCTAGATTGAGAGATAATTATCGGATGAGAGGGAGGAGTTGTAACCAAGAAATAGAAATTTAAGGGACAGTTATGGTTGCTGAATCCTTATATAGATGTTTTTTCTTTCTGTATTATAAAAAATTAATACCTGAAATTACTGAAAGTGAACTAGGTTTACCTGTGTTTAGGTTAATGATTCCAAGTATTGTCTGGTAACAGAACTGTAGACATCTCAAAAAAAAAAAAAATCTCATAGTAGGGCTTCAACTATATGTACACATGTATGTCATTGGTATTATACTTTAGTGTTCAAAACATTTGGAGACACTTTGGATTAAAGGAATTTTAGGCAGTTGATGGTATTGAAATGGAGGACAAAAAGAGAAATGAAAACTTGTTTGCACTAGTATTTAGTTGTAATTTTTCTTCTGAAAAGAGTAAAATGATGAATTTATCAATGATTTTTAAACTAATAATTGGGAAAATGATAAGCCTTTGGCTGTTTCATATTTCTTGGGTGCTTATGATGTGATGGGCTTTTTTTCCATGTATAGATCACGTGCAGACATGTTTAGGGAGGTCCTTGCTGCTGGTCCTGGGAGCCCCCTCTCACTGGGCACCTGATACCTTGGAAACACTATTTCCCAGGAGCTCCAGGATTAACAACTCAAACAACACAGGTCTGAGTTGTGTAAAAGATTCATATTGTTAGGCTATCTGTATCGCTTAGGATCTAATTTAATACATCAACAGGGACAAATTGCTATACAAATAATTAATGAATTTAAAAGCTGAAATCGGTGATCTCCCCATGACACCAGCAGGTTGCATTAAAAGCCATGCCAGTTCAAAAGTAGAAGATTCTGCCTTTGATGGGTCAGGGATTTCCTTCAAATTCTGATCCAAGCCCTGTTGATTACAGGTCTTCTCACCTTATCACCTTTTCCAGAAAGGCTGGAAACCAAAATCCCTGGGGTGACTACACCCAAGAAAACATACCACTCACCTTCCCCAGGCCACCAGAACAGGTAACAATGGAGGGAAGGTGAGTGATCCCCTAAGTAAATGATTGCTCCACTGACGCTTTTATTCCCAACAGAATTGCTGAGTAACAGAAGGTCTTTCTCTTAATTAAGGACTCACCACTTGTCCTTGTGTTTGTTTACTCTTGTTATCAGCCTACTTGCTTCTTTGTAAAATTGTCTTTTTTGATTTGCTACTAGTGCCTAATGAAGAGCATTAAGCAAATAAAGCAGTAGGTGGAGAACAGACTGTACGAATTAAATCTAAGACGTACCGAGTGATGACTCCTGTTCAGCTGTTAACTGCGGAAGAACAGTACCTGAGACACACTTCAGGGCGCGCGCCTCTGCGCATGTGCTCTCCTGTGGAGTTGCCACTCGCCTTTTCTGGACTCTTTCCTGCCCTCCCCCTCGCCATGCCTCTGTTCCATGCCCCTCCTACCTCCCCTCTCCTCCATGTCTGATTGGGCAAAGGCAGTGGGGTGGAGACCAAATAGGAGGCGCATGACCCAGATAGGTGGGTGCTAATGGGAGGAGCAAACACTCCAGCCAAGAGACCTGAAGCCAGGCCAATGAAGAGTGTCTTTAGAAGTGAGGAAAGTGGGGCATGGGGAACTGACATGATTTTCTCAAGTTGGTGGACTTCATCACGGTAGAGCTGGAAGAAAGCCCAAGGCCAGGGATCTGGGTTCAGTCAATCTCTTCACTGTAGTCAAAACATCTTACCTGCTAATGAAACGTGAAAAATAACCATCTGTCTAGTCAACGACATTTATTAAAGGCCCAGTGCATGGAGGAGGACCTAGTGTGTGTGTGTGTGTGTAGGCTTGAATTGGGGATGTCAGGGGTGAAGGGAAGGTGAACCAGGAAAGAGCCCCATGCCTTGGCTCCTGACTCCAGGGGACTGGGCTTCACGTCTGAGGATCTCTCATTTTGTGTAGCTCTCCTCTCTTCATTCCTCTTCCCTATAAATTCTGTCTACCTTAGTCTCCCAGAATCTGAGCTCTGTCTCCTCTCATTAGTGAGACTGCTCAGCTCTGTTTCACTTCCCCTTCTTTGCACTGAGAACTGACAACTCTCCAGGCAGTGAGCTGGGGCATTTTCAGGACCATCTCATTTATTTTCCTTCTTTTAGGGGTCCCTGCCCTGCTCTGCCTTGGTGTCCATTGTCTGAAAACTGTTGTTTTATGCATTTTGTCAAGTGTTCTAATTGTGTTAGGCAGGAGAGTAAAATCTGGTCCTGTTATTTCATCATGGCCTAAAGCAAATTCCATCACTCAGCATTTTAATCTCTATTCTTCCATTCTTTAAGTCTTCCAGTGTTCCATGCATGAGAACACATACATTCTTTCACTTTAGAATAGCACTACACAGACTATTTATTCTTTCCTTCTTACCAATGTATTATAAATACTTTCCTATGTTATTACCCATCCTTATGGGATTTTTTCCTTCTTGTGACCCTGACTTTCTCTTTGCTTCTCTGGAATGTACAGGAGCATGCTGCCTTTTTGTTAGTCTTGCTCTCTCCTTCCCTCTTTCTTTCACCTCCTCTCCTTCCTCTCTCTCAACCTCTGTCCTTCCTGCTTTAAGCACGTGGTTTGATCAGGAACTTCTGTTAGGTAACAGGATGGATACAGTTATGCTGCTGATGAGGATACCAATAATGCCCTAGATCCTTACAACTCTTAGGTCTTTACCAAGCTGCTTTCAAATTTTATCCTCAGTACAATGAGGTCGGCGATATTATTCTCACATTGCAGTTGAGATTGAGACTCAATGAATTTAAATTGAGAGACAGTATAGTGTGGTGGTTAGGAGTATGGGCTCGGTAGTTTGAATCTTGATTGGAATCCTACTTCAACTTATAGCTCTGAAACTTTCGCAGGTTACTTAGCCTCTGTTCTGGTTTGCTGGCTGCTGGAATGCAACATACACAGAAATGGAATGGCTTTTAAAAGGGGAATTTAATAAGTTGCTAGTTTACAGTTCTAAGGCTGAGAAATTATCCCAGTTAAAACAAGTCTATAGAAATGTCCAATCTAAGGCATCCAGGGAAAGATACCTTGGTTCAAGAAGGCTGATGAAGGTCAGGGTTTCTCTCCCAAGTGAGAAGGCACATGGTGAACACAGTCATGGTTTCTCTCCCAGCTGGAAGGGCACGTGGTGAGCACGGTGTCATCTGCTAGCTTTCTCTCCTGGCTTCCTGTTTCATGAAGCTCCCCAGGAGGCGTTTTCCTTCTTCATTCCCAAAGGTCCCTGGCTCATGGACTCTCTGCTTCGTGGTGCTGCAGCATTCTCTGCTCTGTATGAATCTCTTTCATTCTCCAAAATGTTTCCTCTTTTATAGGACTCCAGAAACTTATCAAGATCTGCCCAAATGGGTGGAGACATGTTGTCACCTAATCCAGTTTAACAACCACTCTTGATTAAATCACATCTCCAGGGAGGTGATCCGATTACAGTTTCAAACATACAGTATTGAATGGGGATTATTCTGCCATTACAAAATGGGATTTAGATTAAAACATGGCTTTTCTAGGGGACATACATCCTTTCAAACCAGCACAGCCTCCTTGTGCTTTGTCTTTTGATCTATAAAATGAGGCTAAGA
>PVIY010028087.1:0-33662 GCA_004026745.1 Myrmecophaga tridactyla
GAGGAAAATGGGCAGTTCTTGAAGGTAAGGTGTTCTCCAACAGCACAGGCAGCTGGAAGGAGAAAAATTATCTTCACCCTTTCCTTTATATCTAATCTTGGATCTGAGTTACAAAATTATTAACTCTGTAAATACTTTGATCTTTTATAAAAGGAAGGGGTTTCTCTTTGTCTCAAAACAAATGTAACTTATTTAATGCATAGAAATAAAATTTTGAGGCACTTAAATGCACTGACTTGACACAAGGGGAGTTCAGAGATTTGCACATGTAGATGCACACACACACACACACACACACACACACACACACCACATATTCTTTCCCAGCATTACTTTAAAAAGTTCATGGGATGATTAGAAAGATCTGAGGAGAAAATGTGAATTGCTGTAACTTTTATTACTCTGAATAGGAAAGAGATCAGCAAAATTGTGATTAAGCCTCACAGGGCCTATTTAGCAATAATGGGATTCTATGATCCAAAGTATGCCACAAACCAGCCCATCAACCTAAGAAAAAAATTGTAAAATATTAATGTGCAGCTAACGTAAAATATCATAATTTCAAAGCTAACTGATGAATCAAAGTAATGTAAATAATTATTCTGCATGCATAGAAAGAACCGTGCCCAACAACAGTAAAGGGTTTTTTGTGCTTAGATCATAGCAAAAGGGAAGAAATGAATTATATTGTTGTTCCTTGAGTTTTCCCAACTCTTCTCATCTTGTGTCTGCATCTTGCTTGTTAAAGTAGTAATAGGATAAAAAATATTAGAGGGGATCAAAGGCTGTCTGATGCTATGATCCCCCATTCCAGAGGTGTCCAGAAATTGGAATGTGGGGGAGGTGGACAGTTGGGAATCAATGAATATGCTTTTCCAAGAGATTTACCTATAGTTATTCGGATATGCTCAGCAATCTCCCAAGGGGACCTTTCCTAGCCTACTTCTTTTAAAATTATATTCACCAAGTTATATGATCAATATAAAATTTTCAGATAGTCAATTATCAAACAATAATAAAATCTCATCAATTTCCAAAAAGTTAATTTGTTAATCTCAAGGCAACTCTTCTAGATTTAAGTCCATTAAATGAACCTTTATCTCATTATTTCTGTATTTCAAAATTAAACAGAAAGCTATATATATGTGCAGAGAGGTTCAATGAGAATTCATAGACATCTGAGAACAAGATAAGTAAAAGTCAAGACAAGGAGAAGAATTCCCACTCCCTGGTATTCACTCTCATTTTAACATATACCTTTTATTTTCCCAACACTTAGTGAATATTTACTATGTTCCAAGCATAGTGAAATAGGTATTTTTTAAATCATCTTTGTCTTACAAATTAGAAAAGTGAATCTTAAAGTAAGTAGCTTGCCCAGGTTTTTTCCTTTCCAAAGCATACCCTTACAACCACTCTAAACTGCAACAAAACTTACTGGGGCAAAGCAGCAAACTCACGGGCCCACCATAGTATCTTTTAAATTTTTAATGGAAACTCAACATCTGTAGGACACTGCAGAAACCACCTGCTCAAAAAAGTTCACACTTTCAACATTAGATCATTGCACGCATATTTCAGTAATATTGTTTCTTTGCAAAGCTGGGTTTTCATTACTTTTGCTACACAAGTACCATGTAAAAGTCAATGTAGAGCAGGAAATGAGAGGGATGGTGTCCAATCTGATTCTAAGGTTTGGGAATTTGTGTACACCCCACTAGCAAATAATTTTGGTTTTTTGAAAATTACATTAAAATGTTATTTTTCTTGTAATTTATATGCATGATGTTTTCACATGGCTACTAAGGGGCGGGCAATGGTGGTACAGTGGCAGAGTTCTAGCCTGCCATGCCAGAGACCTGGGTTTAATTCCCAGTGTCTGCCCATGTAGAAAAATATTAAAAAAAAAAAAAAAAGTAAAAATGGCTACTAAGTTCTTCAGGATATAAATAATTGCTTGGGCTTAAAAATAATGAAATGGTAACTGTTTCTTCTGGCTTAGGGGTGCCATGGAAAATTATTGAGATACTACGGATCCATGAGAATGTTTGAGAACTTTTGCACTAGTGCTACTGTTTCCCAGGGTCTCTATTGCAGCACCATTACAATAACTTCTGATTATCTGTTTCAAATGAAGCTTGGGACCATTGCTTATCTCTTTTTTTCTTATTTTTTTCCTTCAATTCCTATCTGTCCCAGGATCTGAACTATTCTTCACGAAGGCAGGTGGTGTTGGTGAATGTTCAATAACAACCTCTCCAGTGCTGCGTGGAAGCCTGACATATAAAGTTTTTCCAACTATGACTAATTTCAAGCTACTGAAACATGACATTATCAAATATATAGTTGGGAAGAGCTGTGCAGTCACAAATCATTATGTACTATTTCTTCCATATAGATACAAAAGACATAAATAAACTTAAGAGCAAAAATAATATAAGGTAATTTGAAAGTGATGAGTTTTCAGAATGTATTACTTTGTGATATAACTTACTTGTAGGTTTATAACAATTTTTAATAATGGCGATTCTTAAAAAGTCACATACACATGAAAACTTAATTGACTTTCACAAGCAAATCTGCTTGTGATACCATTACTTAGAACTAAATGCATTAAATATTGTTGATTGGCTTCTTCTTTCAATTCACTGGGTCTCTACATTGAATAGAAAGGCCTGAAGATCACAAGAATCTGTTATTTCTACAACCCACATTGAGATCTACATGTCAAACATTCAGTTGCCTTAAGGAAGGCTCACAGTCATTTCTGACTGCCAGAGTACAGTAAAGAATTTCCAAACAAGAGATGAAGAGAAGTATAATAGTGTTATTATTTTAAGCACGGCAGAGAGGGGGTTCAGTAACTCCACTAGATACTCAAAGAAATAGTTATCAATCGTCACAAGCAGAGTTATCATCACGGCAAGGTGAAACAAGGTAATTGTCCTAGGGTTCAGCAAATTTCAGTCTCCTTCTGTTACTGCTATTCCAGAACTTAGGACACAATCAAGAAGGAAGCTATTATTCCACGCTACTGTAATGAAAGACCTAAGGGTGATTATAATGACCATCTGTTCATACCCACTGCTATTAAGACCAAAACTAGTAATTACAAGCCCTTCCTTATTTTTGTATGCGTACTGTCTTAGCAAAGCTCTTTACACATGGTACGTTCTATATTAAATATTAAGTTGAATGTCCCAAACTTGTCTCGCTTTCTTCATTCATTCAATTACCATTCAATAAAGAAGTAACACATTAGGTACCATGCTTGGTAATGAGGTATAAGAAGTCTCTGCCTGAAAAAGAATCACATGACTTCCCTCAGAATGGTCAAATATTGGAGTAGAGCTGTTCTAGCCTCACTGTAAACTTTTAAAAAATGTCTTCTTACATCTGAAAAAGGTGAAACTAATCAATCAATAAATATTTTTGATGAAAATATTAAAGATCCTATATTCCTAAGACTAATTATGTAGCTATGGTGATTAACCAGGAGAATTGAATTTAAACTCAATCGGTGACAAGTCAGCTGAGTTCGATCAGTCAATCATAACTCATATGTTATACAGAAAAAAAAAAATTCCCATTTTAACCATAAAAAAAAAAAAAAAAAAAAAAAAAAAGAAGTCTCTGCCTTTAAGAAGCATCAGTCCAGAGTGGATAGAGGCACCTAGGTATTAAGATGTGTCCTACAAGTAAGACAAGATCCATAAAACCACAGGATTTACCACCATATACTCCCCCCTCAGACTCATGTTCCTTTTAGAGACTGCGCAAATTACAAAGGAATTTCAGTTGTAATACTGCCTACTTGACTTCTAGGGAAGTAGTAGCCCCTTATCTCCTTAAATTTTAATGGTAGGAAGAAACATTCAATTAAATGTTTCATTTGTTTCTTTCACTTCACCCTACCTTACTTATCTCTCAAACTGTGGGTCTTGAAATCAGTTTAGCTGGTGGCCATTAGCATTCAGAGTTCATCTTTTAAAGTAAGGGTATTTGTCTTCTGAAAGCCTGTATGCCTTGGGTTGCATTATACAATGAATTTCTTGTTGGCAAATGATTATCTATCTATCCATCTGTCTATCTATCTATCTATCTATCTATCTATCTATCTATCTATCTATCTATCTATCCATCTCCCCATTTTTTCAACTGTCATCTATATGGACAGGCTTGGCTAGATCCAATTAAACTCTCCCAATGCTCCTTGTCAAACCCAGGCAAATAATTGAACAGCTCCCAGCAACCTGCAACTCAACAGACCAGATATGTTGACTTATATCTTTCTCTTTCTGTGACCCAGATTGTGTAAATCAAACCAACTGACTTCTACCTATTCACCAACAGATGATGGTCAATATGAAGTTTACTGCAACTGCATTCCCACACCTTTCTTCGTTTTATTCAAAACTGACCATTTTTTACAATGGAATTTGGTGATCCTGTGGTGATATATACAAGAAAACCAATTTACAAAGTACTTGTTTTTGACCATGACAACAGCAGACAGAATTCTTGCTAAATTATGTCACCTCACTTGAGCATTTACGATTTAATTTCAAAGCCCAATCGCTGTAAAATAGTTCAGACCAATCCAATAATGAGACCAAGATCAGGTAAGAGTGATTAAGAATCTAATCAAGTTGGACTGCGTGTAAGTCTTTAGGAAAAATTATTTTCCTACCCATAAAATACGGCAATTTTAGAAAGCATCTGTAAAATTATGACTACAACATTGATTATTTCATATAGAGTAAAGTAATAAAAGGCAAAGTAGGTAGAAATGTTACAAGATCTATGGTACAGTCTATAAGTGTATATTTCCTTAATTGTCTGCCTCCATGACAATGAAACTACATAAAATCCAACCTTTTACAACTCATGGAGCCATTAATTTATAATAATTACTTTAATTCCCACTAATCATTTAAGATGGATGCCCATAGGTAAATATCATTCAGTTACCTATTTCTCAGATGAGTGATGGGGGGCCTACAAAAAGGATCTAGTCCTTTCCCCATGGCATCACTTTTGCAATTAATAAAGGGCAAGAGGTCTCTTTCTAAAATTTGTATGTGGGGACCTAGATTTTAAAATGATTCCACTTCAAATGCTATAATAAATTTCAGCATCCTTTCCAATCTGGGCTTTAAAATGTCAGTGTTCAGGTGACGGCAGTATAGTCAAGCAATATTGTTAAATAATGTCTGAATAAAACTCAGCCATGATTAGACACCAAGAGGATATGGAAACTCAGAAGAGACAGGAAACAAAACTTTTCTGAAATTAAAGCACATGTCCCTGTATATTTAAAAAATAAAGAAATATACATGTAAGAACACTTAAAAAATTTCTTTACATGTTCTGAAAACAATATTTTTGCTTTGTTTGTTTTTACTCACAGATTTTCTCAGTCTTCATAATCTCTTACATTAGGATAAATTTTTTAGACAGGCCCCCAAAGAGAGAGAATAGACCACTGCCTACCCATAAAGCTGCTGAAAAATCATGTTTTTCCCACCTCTACCTGGCACTTAAATCCAAATATGCAAAATAACCAATTAAGTCAATATCACTCAACCCGAGAACATACTTCAGTCATCAGATGGGTTCTATCCGAGTAAGACATTACTGGGAAAGGATCTTGAACCACAACTTAATTTTTGATGAAAAGGAGAATAGGTTGACATTCATGCTTGGAAGCGTGCAGCTAACGCTTAAGAAAAGCCAACTTTGCCTGGTGTCAGTTTCTCTCCTCATGGTTGTTAGTCAGTCCAAGTTACACAACCTGTGGTCATGATTTCCAAGTTAAATGTTAATGTATTAGGGGAAGATATTTCTTGAAGATGATTGTATAATGATACGGCTTTCGCAACGTGACTGCATGATTATGAAAACCTTGTGTCTGAAGATCCTTTTATCTATGGTATGGACAGATGAGTAAAAAATATGGATTAAAATAAATAAATAATAGGGGGGAAAATGTTTAAAACAAATTGGGTAGAGGGAAATACTACTGGTTAATGAGAGGGAGGGGTATAGGAGTATGGTATGTATGAGTTTTTTCTTTTTTCTTTTTATTTCTTTTCCTGGAGTGATGCAAATGTTCTAAGAAATAATCATGGTGATGAATCCACAACTGTGTAATGAAATTGTGAGCCACTGATTGGATACCACGTATGGAATGTTTGTATGTTGTTTAAACATAAAAATATTTTAAAAAATAAATAAAACACTGGAGGATAAAAGAAAAAGAATTAATGTATTAGGGGAAGAGAAAATATATGTAAGGTCATGGGTAGACAATTAATAGTACACAAGGAAGCTAAAGGTCTCACTTAGACCAAATTATAATATATGTGTGACTTCTGTGTTCTGGATTACTGAGTTTGCCTTCTCAGGACTCCTGAATAATTCCTTGGGTGATTAGTATTTTGGGGTCCACATACCTAATGCTTGGGGGGAAAACAGTTTAAATACTCTCTCCTACTCTCTGCAATGATCATCTTAGTTAAGGTTAATCTACATGTCCCAGACAACTGCATTACTTTGAGTCTGTGCATCTATTAAAAGTGTTCATTTCAATGTACCCAAATTGTAGCTATTTATAGAGGAATACATACTTCCATTCATCTCTTGTCACTCTACTTCTTAAGCACTGTGCCAAACAAAACTATTGGCAGGGCAAACACATCATGCTCAGCTATGCTTCTGAGGACTGGCAATGGTGTTCCCTCTACGTGGAAAGATCTGGGCATCTCTTGTGTGGCTCCTCTTTTCTACTCCTACTTTTAATCGCCATTCAATTCTCAACTTAAACACCACTTCTTCTGAACCTTCCCTGAATCTTAAGACTGGGTAAAATGTGCTCCCCTCCCTGCAGTCCTATTATCTTTGTGCATGATCCTCCATTACACAAATCTTATCACATGCAGTGGCCAGGCAGACTTGAGTCCCTCACAGGAGCATAGCCTGGTTAAGGGTTCCAATCTGGGCTTTAAAATGTCAGTGTTCAGGTGACGGCAGTATAGTCAAGCAGTATTGTTAAATAATGTCTGAATAAAACTCAGCCATGATTAGACACCAAGAGGATATGGAAACTCAGAAGAGACACTCCCAATCCTAGCTCAGTGCCTGGACTGTGCTATCACTCAAAAAGCTTTGTTTCAGCAAATAATGGTCCTAAGAAAATGAATCAATGCAATAACACAAGTAATGGGCTTTGTACTAAATAGAACACAAGGAGAATCACATGTTCACTCGGAAACAACTAATTGAAGGGAAATATCATTGAATTATGGCATATTTAGGGGGAGGCAGCAAACTTGGTGAGGGTCCTGGAAACCCTGCCATGAAAAAACAAAATGTATAGTGGTTCTGAAACAGATTGTGGCTCAAGTCACTTTTGTTTTTTGTTCAATAGGTTGTTTTGTTGCTGTTTTTTTTGTTCCAAGCCATTTTTAAAAACAATTCATTTGAACTCCCCATTTACATTCCTTTAAAGAAATTCAGTAGTAAAATAACTACTTATCCATATAAATTTTTAAATGAATATAATGCCCCATTGGGACTCTAAAGGAGAAATTTTAAATTGAGCTATTAAAAACAATATACATGGTAATAAGTAGAAGGCAAAATCAATAGTCTAATGTTTACAATTTATGTACTATAATCATGGACACATCAGCTAAAAATACAGTTTAACAGAAATGGTATTACATTGAAATTTTAAATATCACAAATAACATAGCCACTGGTCATGAGATCTTCTAAAAAGATGAACAATATTTGGAAAAATCCCTTTATAAAACAAAATCAATTTTTCCTTGATGTTACACCATAATCACATTCTTAGGTGTGAGTGTATCTCAGTGTGGGTTAGTACTGAAAAAAGAATACTTTATGCTTAAAGTAAATTCAGTCTAGGGTTAGGCTCATATCATTAGAAACAGAATTCTCACCCATCAGATTTTTGACAGGACGTTTAAAGCTGTGTAGGATGCTGGGCAAGGCTTCAGCTTGCAGGAGGTCCTCACTCATGGCAGGATATTTTACATCTTTAGCAACTGCCAAGGCCACCTGCCAAGGCCAGGATGCTTTAAAAGAGATATCTGCCCTGGGTAAGAAGAAGTGTGCTAAATGAACTTAATTACCTTTCTAACTCTAGTATCCTACAATGATGTGCAATGCCCTTCCAAACATAAGATATTTATAGTAAATATACAAAAGTTTCATAGGAGTGGGTTGCGGGCTAGTTGGCTGAAATCATGGTTGGCTTTTTATTCATCAATTGATTCATAAACCCATACACTTCTCAACTTATTCTTTCAGTGATGTATTGAGTGTCTATTATTATGAAGGGGTTCCTCCGGCACGTCCAGATAATTAACCACCTTGGATTTTCTAAAGAATATTTCTTGTATTCTAGTTTGAAATCACACTGATTGATCTCAAGCTCAACCATTCTCCAGAGCCTCCTTCTGCTGAGTGCTTTGAAGTGGGTGGAGAAAAGAATGCCTCCTGAAAGAGACAAAAATTTAGTTGTTTCGCCTTTAAAGTGCCCAGGAGAGTCCATTCTGTTCTACTGCAAAATGCTCCCAATCTTCTCGAGAAATTCCCAGAAATAAGGCAGGGAACAAAAGGTGAATAACCTGGACAAACCTATTAGAAAAACATCTGACAGTTTTCCCAGATAAACTCCTAGAAGCTATTCTATTTCCCTGACACTTGGGTTCATATTCTTTTCCAAATACACATTCTTAGACAATTGGTTTCTGATAGCACATTTCGTGGGAAGAATCTTTAGCTACCTCTTGGGAGGCATGTTTCTGACACTTTACCCAATGCACTGTGGTGAGTAAATGGTAAGGCAAAGGCCCGACCTGCATTTGTCTCATCACCTAGCTGTGCAAATGGCGGTAATTTATAAGTTTAGAAGCATGCATCCTCTTGGGATTCACAATAAATCCTCCTTTCTTCTCCCTCCAAATTAATTTTCCTTTTCATGATTGCCCTGCCATAGGAGAGAAACACTGTATGTATAAGAAATGGTGGATCTAGCCCAGCTGGCAGCTTCCATAGGATTTGTCCCCAAACAAATCCTGCTAAGAGACTACAGTGCCAGTTTGGGCCAATAAACAGACACAAATTACAGTATTAAGAAGGGTCTAGGTGATTTACAACAACAAAGACTTTTAATTGTTCATTTCTAGGGACTTCTGAAGATGGTCTTCTGAAGAACTGCCACCTTTTTCAGAATTATTTTAATTAAAATTACGCCAGCACATGGCAAGGAACACACACACATTCAGCGTTGGCTTGAGTAGCCGTACCTTGTCTCGTCCTACTGTGACAGCAAATCAGAATCATGCTCAGGTACTTGAAAAGTTGTAACATCTTTGGCCCACCTCCTTTTCACAGAAGTTCAAGTGTAGTTGAGATCATTCTATCTTCCTACTTCACGGATGATGGCTTTTTCTCTAGAGTTAACTTTGGGTGCGAAAGAATTCTCAATGTTGAAAAGTGTCACAAAAGCAAAGAGTAGTATGTGGATGGCCCAAGTGATTTGAATGAAGGGCATGGGCAAGTAGGAGAACGAATAGGATGGATTTCATTCTCCATATTATGGGGGGGACCAATGCAAACTTGTTCAAACTATGTCTTGTAGGGGAAGAGTGACATCAGGACTGGAGGAGTCAAAGGAAATAATACACACAAAGCCTATACTTCTCACATTTAACCCTTATAACTAATCATCCCTATTTATTCATCTGTAGAGGTGACCTACCTTACTGTCAGCATCCACCCCTTCTTGAAACTGCCTTCCCGTAACAAGTGCACTATTTTTTCCCTTTGCTTGCATGTCTATTTCTGGATTTGTGTGTGGGATGGGCTGGTGGAGATTCCAAGCAGAGGGCTGGGTAAAGCCTCTCTAAGTTACCCCCAAGTACTGTCATTAGTTATCTCGGTTTCCCCGTGTCTGAAAGAGTTTGTTATTTTTATTTTTAAGGTTCATTAGCTAAAGAAAATGAGGCTCAAGGTAAGTGAGCCCAGAATTCAAACACAATTTATTTGTACTCACATATGAGTCCTCCTTCCTATGTGACTTTTGCCCTCTCTTTTCACCCAGGACTATGTGAAAGGCCTCTCTCTCTCTCTAACTCCCTCCAGCTACCACATTGCTTTTGCCTGAGTTGGCACAGGGTATTCCAGACTTGAACCAGTCTGTACCCCATCCTTCCCACAACTCCTGCATTGTGCCTCATTTCTGGGATACATGGACCCCTGCACAGATTCTGAGAGAAGCTATTCAAAATAAGGTAAAAGTGGACAACTCATAGAAGTTAATTTTCTATAAGAAACAAACAAACAAAAAAGACCAATGCAAAAATACCCAAGAAATGAAAAAGTTAGCAAATCTGCATCAACGAGTCATGGAGGTATGAGTTTGAACCCTCCCCTTGTTCTTTTACTTAGTAGATGTATGATATGTAAAATCAAGCATGACAAAATACCCACAATGATAGTCTGGTAAAGAATATAAAATGTAAAAAGCTATGGGAAAGCACCTAACTTAGAGCACAAAGACACACTGTCACTCACACACACATATGTATATACTCTTTTCCTTTTGATCCAAAGGATTAGATGATATTGGCAATATAACTTCCTCAGCACCTAGGCCATTGTTCCTTCCTCTTTTCTCAACCCTGTGTTCTGTGAATGCTAAATAAAAACAATGATATGTGCTTCCAAGTAGCAAATTTGATGTGAACCACTGGCTCATCATTCTCAGCTGCTGCACACCGGCTTCCACCTTTCTTTCCATGACAAAGCATATACTTGCCTCTCAGCTGCTAAATTTGTATTTGTTAGCCAAGCAATGTCTTCAGATTTCAGCCTAATTGAGAGCAGAAGGAAGGAATGGGTGTAGAGCTCAGTGGATGGCTATTTTCGTTGAAATTACCCACACCACCCACATCAGCAGGTTTTTCTTTTGCAAACTTAACACATATCTCTCTTGGAGCATGGTCTTTCTGAAGCCCAGATTCTCAGATTTACATAATGCTAAAGAGTTCAATAAATACGCAATGAAAACATACTCAAAATTCTGCCTAAAAGAGAATATTACTAAAGGTAATTTTACAGAGTATATAAATATGACTCATATAAATATAAGAGCAAAATGCATCAAAGGTTTTATTTAATTCAAAAATTAATGAGAAAACCAGTAAGATGTACACGTGGTTCAAAGGAGAATTCAAAGAGCCACATAGATATTAGCAAAAATAATGCTGAGATGAATTACCAGAAAGCGTAAAAGTGGCTGGATCCAGGGGTAGAGGTATGGATATTAAATATGAAGGGTAGAAAATCAATGATATATTTACAGAAAAAAATTAATTTTCTGGTCTATGGACAAAAAATCATTTGCTTTGCTATCAGTTGCCTATAACCTATGGGGTTGTAAAATAGATTTAAAATAATACAAAGCGCAGAGACCCCATAGAATTAGGTAACGCAGGAGGATTCATGTTAAAGTCTTTCACAAATTTTCCCTAAAATATAAATGGTGGTTTGAAGCTATACGTACACAAGAAAATCATGTTCTTAAATGAGTTCCATTCCTATGGGTGTGTACCTATCATAAGTAGGACCTTTAATGAGACTACTTCAGCTAAGGTGTGATATCTCATTCAGGATG
This sequence comes from Myrmecophaga tridactyla, assembly GCA_004026745.1. Classification (NCBI taxonomy): domain Eukaryota; kingdom Metazoa; phylum Chordata; class Mammalia; order Pilosa; family Myrmecophagidae; genus Myrmecophaga; species Myrmecophaga tridactyla. Next base: position 11,711 of record PVIY010028087.1, read on the forward strand.
GGTCTTAATCCTCCCACTGTAGTTCTTTATAATGGTGTGAATACACAGAGAGAAAGAAAGCCACTGGAGCAAGAAGCTGAAATCAACTAAACCGGGAAGAGAAGGTAGAGACCAAGAGATGTTGCCATGTGCCTTGTCACATAACCGAGGAGTCAAGGATCACCAGCAGCCAGTCTGTGGGAAGAAGGCATCACCTTGATTGTCTTGAATTAGACATTTTTCTCAGATTCAAAACTGCAAGCTAATAGATTTCCGTTTTAAGCAATCCCATTACATGGTATCTGCTTTTAGCAGCCTAGGAAATGAAAACAATACATTAATACTAAAACGAAATAGGACAATAGGAGTTAATTGAGATTATTTTGAAAAGAATATTAAGAGTAAAAGTGATTTAAATTAAAGCTAGTCTTTCTTTAGATATCTAGCACCAATTAAGAAATGGGGATAAAAGAAAAAAAGGAAGAAAATCAATGTAAAAACCAGACGTGATAAAATAAATTGCATTTCCTATCTTCTTACCAAATTTAGGATTTACCCACCATTAAAAGCTGCCTAAAAACACATTCACACATATGTCATTATACTTTTTAAAACATAGCTGGGGGAAAGAAAAAAAAAACATAGCTGGGCAGTAAGCCCAACACATTGGAAAAAGTAAATGAGAAGCACATTAAATACTGCCCTGCCACCAATCACCCCCTATAGTTAGAGTGAGAAGTATTCTCTTAGGATTTGTCACAATCTGTTAACATTTTTTTCAGGGGCAGCTCTGCTGCATTTCAGTGCCATGGAGGCCCATGGGACCAACCTAACAGAAGTCAGGCAGGCGTGGTAGACAGTTCAAAGTAGAAGTGACAATTACAAAAAGCAATAATCAGTCTGCGACACAGTCCACTGCAACACCAACACACAAGAATCTGCCAACTTAAGGCACATAAGTTATGAAAAATATTAATACTTCCAAAATAGTAGGACTGCTGAAAAATCTAGGGGCTGTCTAATTTAAGTAGAGGAAATTAGCATACTGAGTAGTTTTACCAAGTATACCCGTTGGTAGTTTTACCAACTACCCTGAGTAGTTTTACCAAGTATACATGTGAGGTAGCATGTGTAAATTGTTTCATCTTAAAAACAAAAATCTAGAATTAATTATTTAACTTCATTTGCCTAAGAAAAGAATTATGATATCATTTCAGTTTAAGACTCACAAACTAGAAGATCTTAAAGAATTCCTAAAACCTGTTGAACAGCATGCTCTATATGTGATTGTTTTCAGAGAGTTTTTTCTGCTCATTTTCTATAACTTTCAAGTCCTACTGAAAGTACTTCTCAAATACAAAATATAAATATATATTAGATTCATATACATATATGTGTACAATAGCTACATATATACATGTGAATATAGAATATACATATATATGTGCATGTATACATTTATAGATGCACGCACACTCATGCCTGTCCATAAATAAACACAGATAAATTATTAAAAGTCTTATATTTTAAATGAACAAGAATGAGAGATTGCTTAATGGTACGTCTACGCTATACAGATGAGTCACTGAGGTCCAGCTCATTTATTGCAGAGTTAAAGCTAGAGGTAGAGGGTTTCTACCCCTGATACAGCATCCTCTCCACACCTACATACATTGTGTCATGTATGTGAGACACCTACTGTGAAAGACACTCCATATATGATGTTTCCTGCTTGCTGAATATTACATAAATGCTACCCATTTACAGAAAATTGAGCAAAGCATCTTATTAAAGAAGGATTAGAACTTGGAGAGTCTTTACATCTTAAGTGGATCACACACAGATTTTTTTCCCAACATTTTCAAGTGTTTTTAAAGATCCTCAAGTGGTTTTCAAAAAGTCTATTTGGTTTGTGAACATACTTACAAATTTCTTTAAAGCAAGACAACTACTTATTAAAGTGATATTAATTTGCTATTTGTCCTTGGATTACAAAACATTAATGAGTTTTTTGAGAAAATTACTTAGTAGCAGGTCAGTTTGTCAGCTCACAAAGACTTGAAGGAATCTATATCTCATGTGCCACAGGTTAAAAACAACCTGGGAGAGAAAGTAAAATTTGCAGTCAACTAGCACACTTCAAATCAATAGAGATGGACACTCTGGTTCCTGGATTAGACAACGCTATAAAATTATAGCAGCCATGAGTAATATATCGGCTGTGCTATGCAAATTGGTGGTATTTTGATAATATTTTAACTTGTTTCTAATAGCTGCAAGTCAGAGCTTTTTAAATTTCTGTAAGTGAGCAATTTATACTTCTTGAAAATAAAACCATAGCCTTCTGAGTTAGCCTGGTGTGTTTTAATCATTCATTAAAAGTTTTCATATGGGTTTAGTAAAATCTCTATGATGAATAAAGAGCGGATACTTTCTACCTTAGAGTAAGTAAGAAAATTAAGATGTCAAATATAACTTGCAGAGAATGGTCACATTGTTTCATTACAAAATTCAATTTAATATACTTCTTCAGTTTTAGATGATGACAACGTGTATTTCAGTTTAAAGGACATAGCAATGTGTCTTTTAAATAACTTTGAATTTTCATGCACTTTTTAAAAATGTTTCTCAAGAGACCCAGAGTAACTAAAAGATACAACTTTTAGATTTTCTTTTAATCACGATCTGAACAGACCATGAAAGTGTCTCATCCAGCTAGAATCTCGTTATCTAGTCTGTATTACAAAGAAGCAGGTGTCATCCCCCAGAATCCATCGGACTAGCTTAATGCAATTTAACTAAAGCATTTCTATGATATTAAGATGCACTTTGGGGCATGTTTTCTTTTAACTTTCATAATCATAACAGAAAAATCATCTATTTAAGTGCAAATTAAAGTGTTTCCCCTTTATTTTTTCTCTATATAAGCTATGACATTATTATACAGAAAGTAATTTTGAGGTTGAAGATTAGATTTGTTTAGTGCTTATACCTTGTCTGTGAATAAGCAAAATGTAGTTTAAGCCCTTTTTATGCTTTTAATGCATAGAAACTCTGCCCTGCTTTTACAGAAGAATGCACGCATGTGAGTGTGCTCAGGAACACCTGTGTGTGCGCTCAGGAACACCTGTGTGCGCGCTCAGGATCACCTGTGTGTGTGCTCAGGAACACCTGTGTGTGTGTGCTCAGGAACACCTGTGTGTGTGTGCTCAGAAACACCTGTGTGCATGCTCAGGAACACCTGTGTATGTGTGCTTATGTGAGGGAATCTATACAGCAGAAAGTGTTCATTAAAATCACAGCAACTAAAAGAGATCAAAATCCAAAATCTATCAAATAATTTAAATTGGAGGGTAGTCAGTAAGAATGTGGAAGTATATTCAGAAATTTATACTTTCTTTGACAGTTGTCTTAGGCAGGGATCTCAGCAAACTTTTATGTAAAGGGCCAGACAGCAGATATTTCAGGCTTTGTGGTACATATCTCTGTCACACCCACACCACTCCACCATTGTTGCATGCGTGAAAGCAGATGTTGACAATATATAAAGGAACAAGCATAGCTACATTCCCATAAAACCTTATTTACAAACACAGGGAGCACACTGGGTTTGGCCCACAGACTGCAGTTTGCCAACCCCTGGTCTTAAGGATAGAAATCCTTTTAGTTTATAGTGATGTCTTGCAATCCCTCACCAGTCAATACAATTCTTATAATTAATGCAATCCATACTGCTGCCAGAAAACAAGCCACTTTTATCTAGTTTATCTAGTTTAATCACAATAATAATCCTATTAAAACAGACCCTACTGTATTTCCCATTTGCAGCTGAGGAAAAAGAGGCTCAAAAAAAGAACTTAACCATTGGGCCAAGATCAAATAAGATCTTCTCGTAACCAGGACTCGAAGCACAAAGCAGGTGCCAGCTCCTCTTAGTTAGTAGTTCACTGTGAGGGAACTTGGTTTTTGGTAGGACGATTGTCAGGAGACTTTTTTTTTTTTCAGTTATACATATATATATACACAGACACACACACACACATATATACATATATATATATACACATATGCATATATTAAATATTAGATTGTGACCAAGTCAAAATGTCAAAGTTTCTATTTAGGGAGTAAAGCTAAGTGTGAGCATCAAAGATGATGGGGTTTCATGCAAGGCAGCCAACAGTGATGCCACTAAGAGATTAGAAAAGGCAGAGGAGACAGGAAGAGATGATGGGTCTAGATTATGGTCAATTTGTGCTCAGGAGAAAGGACATATTTATAGGTACACATTTGAAGAAATGCACATAAAGGTGATAATGAAAGAAACCAGAAAGCCTCCCAAAGAAAAGATAGGACATAATGATTAAAAACTATGCCTTGGGAAGGCTTCACAGAGAAAGTAGCATTTAGCCACCCATGATTTCCTCTTTCACAGGCAACTCAGGAGGCTACATCCTCCTGTTTCATTGGATTCCTTTCAAAGATTCATCTTAGTTTTTTTCAATTCTGTCTGGGATACAATTTGATAAATGAATGGATTTGACATTCAACACCCATGAACCCACCACTGAAATGTACCAGATAATATTTTTACAGTTTTGCTTTCTACATCTTCTCAATAAAACAATTAATAAAACACCCCTCAACCCAATCCCTGAGTATTACTGAAAATTTAAAATCAGAGATGACATTTATATTCAAATGAAAATTCCCACTAGTTTTAAGCATGTAGTTATTTGTGTTTTTGTTCTTTTTAATTAACTTCACCAAACTTTAAGATATTTTCATAACACCCTTCATCATTCTACCCAAGAAAGTGCCCTCCCCGCCCTGCCCCATTTAAGTTATAAGAGCTCTCATTCAAATTCAAAGGTAGGTCAAAATCCAGGATATATCGATGCTTGGAGCAAAACTAGGACATGACTCTTTTTAAATGGCATTCTAGGCTAACGTGACTGAAAAATATCAGACACTAAGCCTAGTTGGAGTTAATTTTTATTTACTTTTACTTAATTAGTTCACACAAATAAAACTTAAAGAACATAAAAATGCAAAGAGCATCAGAAGTGAATGAATTTTAAAAGAGTGAGTGAATTAATTATGGTGAATGAAGAAAAAAAACTAATTCCAAATAAATAACTAACCAAATCTCCACAGTGATTCACACCATCTGAAAATTATAGTCATGAATTTTGAGATTAAATCTAAAGCAATTACAGATCTAAAAGTGATTAATTCTTCCAGGTAGAGGATACAAAAATTTAACATGTATCTTATCAGGTTGCCTGGAGGGAGAGTTAGCCTTGAAACACACAGGAAGATAAATGTGGGACAAGGAAGAATATTATCATCTCACATTTGTTCCTCCCAAACTCTGTGAAGCCTTCTTTAGATATGCCATACCTCTTGTGATGATAAAAAAGATGTTTCTAAGACACTGGGTACTGTAGATAGAGCAGTGTGTGATTATTGCTGCCTTTTTTAAGCTGATGTTTTCCTTAATTTTTGGTGACAATAGTATGTAGTTATTTTGCCTATAAATGTAGGTAAAAATAATAAGCTCAGGGTCTTTTTCAAAAAAAATTTACATTCTGTTTTACAAGTGAGGGAGAGCTACGCACTGCCTGGTACAGTTTCTCAGGCAGAAGATTTATTCAAAAGTCCTTTGTACCAAAAGGTGACTTTAGCTCCACTGCATCTGGTCACGAACAATCTATTGATGGTAAAAATCCTTCTATTCTGATGAGACTGGTGCTATACCACCTGGTCAAGCTCTTTCACTGTTGTTCCTACCCACCTTCCCATAAACTGCAGGAGAACTTATAATCTAAAGATTGAGAGGATCCCAGAGGCAGCTAAACTGTCAGTTCCTCTGTGTAAGAGCAGTTCTTTAGCCACCTGTCGTTCTTGGAGGATAATAAAAATAGAAATTCAAAATAAACTCCTTTTGACTTCACTTTGTTTTGTGCATGTTTAGAACATTCCATATTGTTCTCCCCTGAAAGTTTTCTTCTTTTACCATGTTCATAAAAAAACTAAATATTTTTAATTTCCCAATGCAAATTCTTCCTATTGCTTTCTGGGTTCATTCAGATGTAATATTAGAACACATTTTATGGGTGTTGACAACGTATCACTGCCCTTTGAAAAAAATTGTTCAGGATGTTTCCAATCACCTGTGCCCTGCTTCCTGCCCAAATTCTCCTAGTAATTTGGTAGCATGGTAAACCCCTACCCCGGGCACTTCTCCCTATATATTCCAGGATGTTCGACTGGAATGCCACGAATGAATATGAAGAGTGGTTTGAGCTTGGTGATTTCATGACTTGGGGCTTTGCTCTCAAACAATGTTAAGTGTAAGACATAGGCTGCTAACGGCACATGCTAAAACAGGTGTAATATGGATATACACACAACTGGAGAAGGTTGAAAGCACCAGCACTGAGCAGATTTCTCCTTTATGTGCAGCCTTCAGTCTACACTGTATAACGATGGGGCAGCTACTCTTCTGAAAGACATACTGACTTTTAACGTTTCAAACTTGCTGTTCATGAATTTTTCAAATGGCAAGCCTCTGTATTGGCAGAGTTCTGAAGGAGCTTTCAGCAACATCGTAAATAAAACTGTTGATCTATGGGTACATTTTGTTGAAACAGGCTAACAATATGGCTTGGGATTTCTTTAGACAATGACTTATTTGAGCCATTATCTGAGTTTGGCTATTCTGTTTTCTCTCTTGAGTAGATTCTTTCCACTTTCATGGAATTCTATATGAGTCTTCTACAGCTATGTCCTTATCTGAGACTTCAAATACTTCAACTGTTTGTCCTTAACAGTGGGCTTTACACTGTGTTAGATGTTTGGGTCTTTGTGTTTCTATACGTTCTACTACAGGATACTTGCAGGCAGGGATACTTATTCAACATGACACACCAGCTTCTCACCCATCCAGTATCCAACAGAGAAAGGAGGGTAAGAATGAATATATTCTCAGAGTTTATGCCTTGGGACTTCTGCAAGGCGACTCACATATAGCTAATCATTTCACCCTCAGAACAAGCCTATGTATGAGGTAAGTGGTATCGCCATCATTTGCAACTGAAAAAATTTAAAGCTCACAAAGTTTAAATAATTTCCCAAGATTCTGAAATTAGTAGTTAGTGGTGGGTGGATTCAAGTGCCAATCCAACCCCAAAAGAAGTTGCTAAATAGAAGTTTATTAAAAGTGTTAGAAAAATAAACTCAGTCATTTCAAGGCAGCATGTGTTATTTCATGTAATTTTTCTCCCACATGGCAGGCGAGAACTCTGCCTGCTGAGCCACTGTGGCCCACCCCATTTTATGCAATTTTAAAAAGCTGTAAACAAATAATAACAGTCAAAATGATCTAGGTAATTTTGAGATGATGAACAGCCCTGAAGGTATATTTCTTACTAAGACTGTAGGCCCCACATTGGTTAGTAGGGGGTTCTGCCTCTCCTGGCCACTCAAACATGCAAGCTGACCTGGTCCCTTCTAGAGGAAAATCACACTCCTGCTCTTAAAGCCTCTACCGGAAGAAAGACACATCATATCTACTCGCATTTTGTAGAGAAGTGAATCAAACCACGTGACCAAACCTAAATTAAAAAGGAGCAGTGAAAGGCCATCCTACCACATGCCCATAAAAGCTTCAGCAGCATATGAGCAGCACAATGACAACCTGCATCTAGCACGGTGGGAAACGCAGTGATGGGATGGATCCCCCGTCACACGTTTCTAGCCCTGCCTCAAAAGTTATTTGTACCAAGTAGCTGCTGACCTTGCGCACTCTTGCCCAAGACATAAAAAGTTTGTAATTTTTCTTTTACTTTTGTATTGTTTTTACTTTTGAAATACATTCAAACTTACTAGATAGTTACAAAAATTACACAGACTCCATACAGTCATACCCATACCGCTATCGGTGAATACCCAGATCCACCACTTTTAGCATTCTTTACCCTTGCTGCATCATTCTATCAACCCATCTGTCTTTCCATCTTTCTATATATTTACCAATCCATTTTCTGAACACTTGAATGTAGTTGAATACGTCATGCTCCCTGACACCTTAATACTGCCACGTACAGTTCCTAAGCCCAAGGACATTCACTTACGTAACCACCTTAAATACAGTAATCAAGTTCAAGAAGTTTAACACTGAAATGAAGATTACATTCTATAGTCCAATTTTTTCATATGTTCCACTATGAAAATATATGTTTCATATATTCTCCTTCCTTCCTACATCCCACCCAGGATGATGTTTTGCATTTCATTGCCATTGTCTCCTTAGTTGCTCTTTCTTCTTCTTCTCTTTCTTTTTCTAATTGTGGAAATGTATATACAACACGACCCTACCCATCTCAATCACTCCTGAACACACTAATTCACAACACTGGGCTACGGTCACCACCCCCCTTACTAAAGCATTCCCATCTCCCCGGACACGCTACACCCACTGAGCTGTAACTCCTGATACTCCTGCCCCACCCCTGCCACCCCTGGCAACCTGTACTCTAATTTCTGTCTCTATGAACTTGCATATTTTATGGTAATTTCTTTTTAGTTACTATAGGCTTAAATTTAACATCCTAAATCTTTAGCAATCTTGTTTGCTTTGATATCAACTTAGCTTTAATAGTATACACAAGCTATGTTCCTATACCCCTCCACCTACCCACTTTCATGGATTTCTTTTCACAAATTACATGTTTATGCATGATGAGTTTAAAAACATTGATTTGTTGTTATATTTCGTGCATCTGCCATTTAGATCCCATAGGAAGCAAAAAGTGTAGTTCTACCACAAAATACAATAGTACTGGTATTTATATTTATTCATGTCATTATGTTCACTGGAGATCTTTATTTCTTCATGTGGCTTCGATCTATTGTCTGTTGTTTTTCTTTTCAACCTGTAGAACTTTCTTTAACATCTCCTGTAAGGTTGGTCTACTGGTGAGAACCACCTCAGCTTTCGTTATTCTGGGAGTATCTTAATTGCTCCCTCATTTTTGAAAGAGAGTTCTGCTAAATGTAGTTGGGAAATTTTGCTTTAGGTACTTTAGATATGCCACCCCATTGCCTTCTTGCCTGAATGGCTTCCGATGAGAAACTGGAACATCATCTTTTTATTTATTAATTCATTAATTTATAATTTTAGAGCAGTGGTAGGTTTACAGAAACTTTATGCATGAAGTACAGAGTTCCCATATACACCCCATTTCAAGCACAGTTTTCCCTTTTATTATCACTTAATCTTTTTTGTTTGCTTGTTTTATATGCAGTTTTCATTTTGATGATGGTCTATTTATCTTTCTGTTCTTTTGTCGCTTGTGCTTTGAGTATAAAATTTAAGTAACCATTGCCAAACACAAGGTCATGAAGATGCTTCCAAATATTTTCTTCTAGGAGTTTGATAGTTCTGTCTAATGTATTTAGATCTTTGGTCCCTTTTGAGTTTATTTTTATGTAAGGTGTGAGTTATGGGCGCTTTATCCTTAATATCTTGGGATTTAATCTTTGAGGTACACCAGATATCTCTCCTTGGATAGCTTTCTTTCTCTTTCCATGGTAAGTTATCTACTTATACAATTAAATCTTTAAAATGCAATCTACATGATGACGACAACCTTCAAAACTATTAATCTTGTCAGATGCTCCCCTTACTTCTAAGCTCATGTGCCTACTAGCCTACTAGAGGACATAGATCAGTATACCTGTTTGTGTTAAGCAGGGCTCTTCAGAGAAACAGAACCAACAGGAGAGATATGTATAGATCAGATTTATATAGGCATCTAATGCAACCATGGGAATGGAAGAGTTCAAAATCCATAGCGCAGGCTGTGAAGCTGGTGGCTCCAAGGAAGTGGAGAGGCTCACTGGCTGAAGAAGCAGTGAAAGGGTCTCTCTTCTTCCTTGAAAACCTTCCACTGAAAACCTTCCACTGATTCATTTATCTCATTGTGGGAGACACGCCTTCATTCATTGCAGATATAAGACTTACCGAGGCTTCCTTAAATGTGATACATTGCTTCTCTCTTGAGGCTTTCAGAATTCTCTATTTTTGGCATTTGACAATTAGATTACAATATGCCACTGCATGTGGATTATTTTGATTAATCCTGTTTGAAGTTTGTTGAGCATCTTGTATATTTATATTTATGCCTTTCATTAAATTTGCGGCGTTCTCAGCCATTATTTTTTTAAATAACCTTTCCGGGTCTTTCTTTTCCTTCTAGAACTCCCACAATGCATGTATTGGCATTCCTGATGGTGTCTCACAGGTTTCTTGGACTCTGTTCACTTTTCTTCATTCTTCTTTCTGCTCCTCAGACCAAATTATCTCAATTGTCATATCTTCAAGTTCTCTTATTCTTCATTCCACCAACTCCACTCTGCTATTGAACTGCTTTGGTAATTTTTAATTTCTGTTATTGTTTTCTTCAGTTTTGTTTGGCTCCTTTTTATAATTTCCATCTCTCTATTGATATTGTTTTGTGTTCATCTATCATTTTCCTGACTTCTTTAATTCTTTGTCCATGTTTTCTTTTAGCTCTTTCAGCATATTTAAAGCAATTTATTTAAATCCTTTGTTGGTATATTTGAAGTCTGGTCTTCTTCACTGATGATTTATAAAGCTTTAATCCTCTCCTTCATGGGCCATCACTTCTTGTCCCTTTGTATATTCTGTAATCTTTCGCTCAAACCTAAATATTTTGATATTTTAACATATTATCTCTGGAATTTGGACGCTTGGGCATCTGTTCTTTAAGCTTACATGCATCTAGTGTTACAATGGAGCTTTACTTGAATGCCAGGAATTAACAACAAGAAGAAAAAAAGAAAAGAAAACACCTTTCCAAATCTTTTTAGACTAGCCTTGTGCAAATGTTGTACTTTAGGATTTATTCCGGCAATCAGTCTACAGAATAGCTCCAGACCAAACATAGGGAACTCCCTGATTCTTCTTATTTAAGCATCTTGTCTTGAACATACCCATGTGGTCCTAGAAATTTCCTCATTTACATGGTTCTGAATGTTCCCTCTTTCTCAGGAAATCATTCCTCATGGTCATGGGAATTGCACTACATGTCCTACAGCCAGCTACCCCTTGCTCCAGGCAGCAAGACCCAATCACTGTGCTACAGACAGCTCTGAGAACCACCTTCTACATACAGGGTAAGTTCTGGGATAGTGAGACCCTTAGGCCACCACCAGACAGACTGGGCCATATATACAGCCTCCCAGTATGTGGCCGAGTATTTCTCTGCTCCCCTAGTAACGCGAGCTGGTGAGAGGTATGGGGATGGGCAGCCAGGTTGCCAGGAGACCCTACCACTTTTAGGTAATCTGTTTCTTGATTCAGAGCTTGCCCTGTTTCTTCAGTCCTTTAACTATTTTCTGGAGCTTTTAGAAAGTTGTGCCAATTCTTGCTGATTCTGAAAATCTTCCCTAGGGTGCTTGAGATTTATTCTTGGTCGATGTAGTTTTAGAGGGATAGTGTTCTCTTCCTGGATGATCTTAAAAAAAACTTGAAATAGACATTGAGACTGTCAACAGTTTCACCTGTTTTGTATTGTGTGTTTCAGTGCATTAAGTCTCTCCAAGCCCACAGAATATCTATGGTTTCCCACTTGGCACATAAATAGCTGTTAGACCAACCTACTTCTCAAAGAATCTAAGCCTCTTCTTGAAACAAGAACATACCAGCACTCAGCAAAGGATTCATTCTCTCTTTTTCATCGTGGGATTCCATGCCTCTGGTGTTTGGAAAAATCATCTGTCAGGTTGTTTCTTAGCATTACACCGAACTTCTTCATGGGAATACTATAAAAATATTAAGATCGCCTGAAGTTGAGATTTATTCAGACAAGTCTGGCATCATATAAACCACACAATAGTGAAAGAGCTTTGCTATTTGAGTGACTACAGAGACTACCAGAGGAGAGGAGGAGTTATTGAGTAACTACATAAATCTCAAATCTGGCCTTTTAGTTTAGAATCTCTTTTGCTGCATTTTAATGAACTCACCGAGGCAGAACATAAGATTCAACTTGTAAATACCAACATTTACTAATTAACAGTCTCAAAGGTAAAGTCTGAAATCACAGTCAAGCATTATAAAATGACAAAGCTAAAATTAGAATGAATATTAAGGGCAAAGAAACCCAATTTGATTTGGCTATATTTATGTTGAACATATATTTTATAATCATTCAGTTGGAAGAAGTTAGGACATGAACAAAAGGCAAAAGCTCAAAGGTAAATGTAGTTGGCTGATAAGACCAGGGATTTATGGAGATTGGCAGACCCAGAGGGCACGAACTATTCTGTTGAAGGAGAGTACAATATAGAATTGGAAAGGATGCGGTTTCTTCACAAAATAGCAATATGATTCCTCTGTATTCCTAGTACAAGCTATAATGAGTTGTGACCCAGTGCAAAGAAAAAAAAAAGCCACCTTTATCCTAGGAAATCAAGTTTTAACCTATTTTAAGAACAACAGCTAGTTTTTCCAGAAACAAAATCAAGTACCCCTGGCATCTAATGTAGATCAGCCTTGAATGTCTAGAATAGCTATATTCCAAGTTAAATGGACACTTTGCACAGTAATACCTTTTAAAATCTGACTTCCAAATATACCTTAGAAAAGGTAGCCCACAGTTCTTAATTCTATAATATATGTTTGATATTACAGACACCTGCTTTTGTGTGTATTTAGAAATCCTTCTGGTATGTTATTGTCTAACATCTGGATAATATCATTTTTTGAAAGAATCCAACATTTAGCTACAAATTTAATTTCCTCCTAAAACTGATCCATCCAAGGTAACCACATAACCTCAGAAATAACTAGTAGGTTCTTCCTTCCCCTAACCAAAATTATGCCAAAAGTGGTTTGAGGGGAATGAAAAAAAAATAGAATTTTTTTTATTTCAGGAAAGCTGAAAAGAAATCACATTCGAAAGAATCTGGTTTATTAACAAAAATATGCTTAAAGTGTAAATTACCATCTCATGAAAGGAATTCAATTTATGATTCAACAGAAAAATCTGTGTGCTGTGTAATCTGAAAAATCTGCATCTGCACAGGCTCCTAAGAATCAGAAACCAACCAGAGCTGCCTTAGCTATTATGCAAAGCAAAAATGAATAACAAAGTAGGCAATTTCCTGGAGCAAATTAAAATGCAATGGCAGGCATTTCATGAATATTTGAGAGTTCTCTTTTTCTCAATGACAAGCACCTGCATGTCTTTCACTACTTCTGCTATTCAAAACACACTGAATAAATGGTGCTAAACCTTTACTCCAAAGGTTCCTGTGAAACACAAAGGGGGGGACTCAGATTTGTGGCACGTTGCCTTGGTATTTCATTTAGACAGAAGCTTTGAGAAAAATATAATCTTTATGAATAAGCAAATACCCTTCCAGGGCATACTAATAACATCATTGGAAGGCATTTTGTTTACTCATTTTATTGTGCTAGAGTTTCACGATGGGCTTGCTCTCAGATCCTGAGCTGAGGTAAACGAAGGTGCACCGTTTCTTTTCTATTTCATGGCAATCCAGGTCGAGAAAAACACCAACAGATCAGCGTGTGGGTCCATGTTAACCACAGTATGTTATTTGGAGAGGCAAAGGTCACCCAACCCTTTCACAGGTTCAGTGAATAACTGCAACATTCAATTCATATTTATATTAAAGGGGGAATGTACTTCATTTTGGAAACAGGAAAGTCTTTGTAGCTTTTATCATGCAGCATAATTTTTTTACATGATTTACATGACCATCAACATCTTTAAAAGCAAGGTGTGCCATTTCAGTGAACTTGCTAATGCAATGTCCCTTTAAGTCTTAAAATCCAACTCAAATGATTTCGGCAACAGCAACCTTCCAAATGCACCTGTAAATCTTTCCTCATCCCTCCATCCCATCTGACACGACCGGAGTTCACCAGGACTAATGTCTTTCTCCTGCCCCCAAGACTTGCTCTTCCATCATCCCTTCTCCATCTTGCCAGTGGAGGCTTCTTTCTACATGTTAGCTCCCTGCTTAAAATTCTTCAGTGGCTCCCAATACTCTTAGATTGAAGTCCAAACTTTTCAGAACTACATACTGTACATTTTTCCTGTGTAAACACAGGGCACTCCATCATCCTACTTTATGCTATGATAATCACTCTACTATTTCTCCAACTCTTTCTCTGACCTGGAATTCCATCTTTTACCCTTCCCTCTGGAAAAGGTCTACATTTCCTACTGATATCTATGAAGGCACTTAGTCCCTTCCATCAGGAGCAGAATTAATTTACCACTCCTTTGGCACTTTTTGCTGGATTCCTAATATTACACAATTTACATACTATACATTGTTGATACATTGCCTGAGTGATACTTTTCAAACATAAGTCAAATCATGTCTGTCCTTCACTCAAAACATGTAAAAACATTCTGTCTCTCTTGGAATATAATCCAGACTTTACAGCCAATGTGATTCAGCACCCTACTTTCTCTCTGACTTCCTTTTGTATTATTCCCCCCTCTTTCCTCAGTATTGTTTAAATATGTTGTGCGGTTTGGTGCTGTATGCAACCCAGGAAAACATGTTCTTAAATGAATCCATTCCTGTGGGTGTGAACTCCCTGTAATTAGGACCTTTTGTTGAGACAACTTCAGCCACCTCAATCAGAATGGGTCTGTATGCTATCACTGGAATCCTGTATGAGCAGAATGAAATTCAGACTGAGAGAAAGTCAGAGGGAGCAGCCCCAAAGCTGAACATCAGTGCAACCCAGAAGAGAAGGAAGAGACCAGGACACATCACCATGTGCATTGCCATGTGATAAACTAACGATCAAGGATCACCAGCAGCCAGACCCAGAATTCCAGTTTTTGGTAAGGAAGCATCACTTTTCACTATACTTGACTTGGACTTTCTTTTCACTTCAAAACAGTGAGCAACTAAATTTCAGTGTTTAAGCTGAAGCATTTTTGGCATTTGCTTGAACAGTCAAGGAACTAAAACACGTCAGGCTCAGTTTCACCTCAGACACTTTGACATTGCCTAAATTCTCTTCTCCCAGATATGTACATATATATATTGGGGGGGGTGGGGTGGTGGTAATGGACAGGCTCAGGGAATCGTACTCAGGTCTCCTGCATGGCAGGCGAGAATTCTGTCACTGAACTACCATTGCACCACCCTCTTCTCCTAGGTATTTAATTATCTGCCCCTCATTTCCTGTTTTCTATTCACGTGTCACCTATCAACAAGTTCTTCCCTGACCACACACTTAAAACACTGAGACATATTTTCCCATACCTAGGCAACCTTTTTTTCCTTTCCCATGTTTGTTTTTCACAAGTGTACTTACTACAAGATGATTTCATATTGTCCACCCTTGACTATTCTAAAATAGCACCTATATCACTCTTTATCCTCTCACCTTGCAGATTTTTCCTCGTACTACTTCTCACCAGCAACATGACTTTCTTCATTTATTTTCTTCTCCTCTTCTACTGTACCATAAACCTTCAAGCCCAGAAACTATCCTCTTAACATGTAATACAGTACCTAGCTTATAGTACACATTCAATATATAATTGTTGAATGAATGGATATTATATTTAAGTTTTCTGTTTCCCCTACTAAATCTTTAAACTCATGGAGAATTTATTTTTTTAATATGCCCAGTGGTAACCAGAGTACTTGATAAAGTGAAGCTATTCAGTTAATATACTTATTGAATAGAAAAACATTTCAGATCCTCATCTATCTAAAAAAAAGTGGGTGGGGTAATTTTCTAAATAGCTGTAAAAATATTCTGTATGCCAGAAAAGATAAAATAATCTTTTGAGAATATAAATTCAGCTCATTATGACTGTTTTATACTCTATTACCCCTTGCCAATACTGGCTAACCTCAAAAGTAACAAATAAATCACCTATAATATAGATAGGCAATATATATATATTATTTAGATATTTATTATCTACAACATTGTACATAACATGGAAGTTCCACTGACTTCAGCTACTCATTGGAATACAAGTGTTTAGTGAGTTGAGCAATAGAATTTTAATAAAATAGCTTATTGAAAGATGCTTTATTATAATATCAGATAACTTACCAGAATTGGGAGAAAGAAGAAAATATTTGAAGATGTGATGTATGATATCTAAGCTCTGGCATGGGACAAAAGGAAGTAAAGAAACTGTCACCAAATTAAAGAATAATCAATGGCGGAGCTGCTCTTAGGATTCACATTTCCCCCTTTCTCCTTCCCTATGAATCCTTCACAGAGATGCTTCACACAGAAGGATGTAAGCTTACCAGCTCTTATCTAGAGTCCTGATTACACTCCATGCTTTCCAAAGTGCATGCTTTACAGTCTGGATGAAGAGAGAAAGTTGGAGCTAGAATATTTAAACAGAAACCACCATTCTTATAAAATCGGTTATGGAACCATTAATTGCCTGCTTAGAGCCTCAATTATAAGATCTCTAGGGTACCATTCCAAAAACTATGGCTTAAAAGGCATACTAATAGCCTGAAAGAGTTATTGTAGCCTCCAGAAATGCCTAACCTTCCCAGGGGGGCAAGAAGCCTACACATTTGCAAGCCTGACTCATAGAGAACAGTCACTATTTACCTTTCCTTCTGACTTCTGGGCATGCCAGTTTAATGGTGCTTTGAGTAATCTCTCAAAAGCCCCCTAAAGTAAGATGTTACTGAACGTCTAGTTCTCCTACTGGAATAAAACAAGACCAATGTTTTCCAAGAGAAAGCAGATGATTCCTTATTGGTTAGCGGAAAGTCTGCAAAACATTTCAGCAATTACACAATCTAAAAATTTTTGCAAATCCTCAAAAAAAAAAAAAAAGAACAGAACATATTCAGTGGCTTACTGGAGAATTCTTAATCTTTTTCTTGCTTTTTTAATGATAGAACTCTCCACGCCCTAGGTCAGCTTTGAGCCATGCAAATAAGCAAATGTTCCAAACCACAGCCAATATACAGGTTTCTTCCATCTGAAGAAACTGTCTATATTAAAGTCTTTTGGCCAAAAGAAATAACCTGGACAACAAACAAGAACTATGACCAGTGACAATATAAAAAGCAAAAGGAGATAAAGGAGAGTAAACACTTGTCCCAAATCTTAAGAATATAAATGATGAAGCTGTTTTATAATAAAATATTTCACAAGACTGACTCAAGGTCATAGGATCATTTTAGAACACAGCTAATATGAAACAGTAACTAGTATGCTCTTATATTAATTACATCACTATGAAGTGGTTATAATTATTATCCTTTCTTTTTTAGAGTGATCATCATTCCAGATAAAGTACATACGATTTCTTTCCATATAATTTTCTATCGAATGTATCTTGGAATAAACTATAAGCACAAAACACATCATTACATTGACCCATTATATTGTTAAACTAATCATCATAGCTCACTCTGCACTGAGATGTATGGTTTTACACTGTCACGCATAACTAGAGCTTGTGCCCTGGCTATATATTTACTAGTTATATAAACTTGAACAAAGAACTTTAGCTTCCTGAGCCTTCTTTCCTGATATCATCTGAGGATTAAATTAAATACTGCACAGAAAATTGCCTTAGTGCATAAGTGACATATAGTAGGAACTCGATGTTCTTTTCTTTGAGTTTATTATTTCATACTGTTATT
Source organism: Myrmecophaga tridactyla (assembly GCA_004026745.1). Classification (NCBI taxonomy): domain Eukaryota; kingdom Metazoa; phylum Chordata; class Mammalia; order Pilosa; family Myrmecophagidae; genus Myrmecophaga; species Myrmecophaga tridactyla. The sequence continues at coordinate 29,417 of PVIY010028087.1, forward strand.
TTATTTGTTAAGAATGTTTGGTACTTCTTTTCAGATTCAGCACTTCTATCTTTTGTCTACCATTCACTCTTATTGTTGCGTTAATGCTCATTCATTAATTCTCTTATTTATGGCACACCCACTGAGTGTCAGGCTAAGGGATCCTCAGTAAAGACACAACGATGAGTAAGACTGTAGCCATATCCTCAAGAGATGAATAAGACCTTGCCCTGACTCTTAAGAAAGTTATAATCCAATGAGGAAAAGCAGAAAAAGAAAATTTGATTATTTGTTTTTGTTTGTCTGTAATAAAGTATTGGTAGGATAGCAGAATGCTATAAATCATACAAAAGAAAAGAAGGGTTTGGCGATCATATTTTTTTTTTAAAGTACTCTTATTAAAGGTAACATTGAACATGCCTTGATATATCAGGCATTTCAGATGCAATTACTATTACTTGAAATATTATTATGTGAATTGAAGTTAAATTATGAAGTGTGAGTTAAAACTAATAATGAGAGAAAAGTAGCTCATCATTTTGTTACAGGATTACATAAAATTTTGTAAATCACTAACTCTCCTATCACTGATTGATCAATACTAGTAGTTCTTCCCCAGAAAAAAAAGGGGGGAGTTTATATTGTACATTTACCCTCATAGGAAGTGAATACAAAAGAACACAATGATGATGACTCTAAGCTTAAGCTTAATATATATATTTGCATGTTGTTCACTTAACATAGAAAAGTGTACCAATAAGGTTTGGAAATTCGTCTTTATGCTAAGGATTGAAGCTAAAGGATTAATTTTTGTTTTTTGCATTTATTATTATTATTTTTTTTATTTAAGAACATAAGCAATACACTTAGAACCACCAAAAATGGATATTTAGTTAGCTTAACCATAGGCATATTTAAGTAAAGTATCCATATAATCACTTTTGTTTTTGCTCAGTAAGTTTCATAAACCAATTTACAATTAAGGTAACAGTGAAAAAATCTACAAATTCAGGTAGCAAAGTTCTTAAATTCTAAGTATTAAACACTAACTTAGATACCAAGGGATTAAATTTTTAATATTACAATATCAAGAATCTAAAAGACCATCCCTATTGTGTACACAATAAGAGAAAATATTAAGGTTACATCATTCTTAATCTCTGCTTGCTTATCAGGATAGATGGTCATTTAATTTTTTGAGACCAAAGGAAGAAAGGTTTATTATGTCCAGAACCTTAATTTTCTGTACCACATAATCTAACTCAACCTGTCTGGATAGATCATTTAAACAATCCAAACACACAGAGTCCAGAATAAGAATGAGGGCCTTTAATCCTGTATAGCTTAATGTAACACCTGGATACATCCCAGAGTATATTAAGCAGATAATCAAACAGCATTGGCAAAGTCCCTTGAGGGATGAGCGAAAAAAATATGAAACTATTAAACTTACTAACGGGGAAACCCCAGATTCTGTATCAAACATTAGAGACTCCCAAATCAATAGGCCAAGCCCTTGATCTTGAGGCTTGCTCTTGTGAAGCTTATGCATGTAGCAGAGAAGCTTAGCCTATCTATAGGTTTCCCTAAGTGTTTACTTCTGGAAGACCTCTTTTGTTGCTCAGATGTTGCCTCTTTGTAAGCCCAACTCTGTAAGTTAAAAATAATAAGTAGGGGGAATACTGGAATGAATAATTAGATGAGAAACTTTCACAGAAATATCTGGGATAATAATTAGATTATAGAGATAAAATGCTCTTTTGTGTCTTAAAAGAAAAGCTATGAGGGCACACCATGATTTTCAGCATGGACAGATCTTTAACTTACTCGCGTTTGATACCGTATCTTAAATAATAGTCCACATGTGACAAATAAATGGAAGTCATGATATTTTTAGATCTAAAATAAGAAACTGTGGGTACCCCAACAAAAAGAGTAAACTAAAAAAAAAAAAAAAAGAGTAAACAGCCATTATTTATTATCATAAACAGAAGAGGGGTTGTATTATCCCCCTTTTTGGGGGGAGTTTGTAGAGGGGAACAAAGAGAATGAAACATAAAAAGAGAAGGATAAAAATATAAGTAGAGCTAGAAAATGAGTGAAAATATCACATGGTTTTAGAATGATACTTTCAATTTAAAAGTATTTTGACCTAAGTCTTTATCTTCTGCATTGTTACTTGCATATTTGCATGAAAACAAACTCCATTTTACAATACTTATCTGGCTCTTGTGGCTTAGTCCCTACCTGAATCTTTAATCCTCCCTTTGTGACATGAATCCAGTCTCTATGTAAATCATTCCAATGCCACTGGCAGAGGATTACAGGTTCATTTGGGCAACATGCAGTGAGAACAACAGGTGACTACTTAGCAACCCAGAGTATTTAGCAGAAAGAACTGAGAAAATTATAGAACAGTGATGTCCCAGCTGCTGTAAGAACTATACTAAAACCATTGTCAAAAGTTGAGAATGACATTTGATATATGATTTTGTTATCAGCTTTTCCTGAAATTGCTTTGTGGGTAAATTACTATCAAGGTATTTGTACGCATGCCATAATTATTAGTAGTTTACCTACTGTGACAAAAAAGGAATGGGTAGGAATCCATGATCTCTTATTCCGAACCTTAGCATGAGACCTTGGATCAATTATCTAACTTCAGGGAGCCTCTGTTCTTAGGCTGTAAGATGAGGAGGGCAGCACTCACTTCACAGGATGGTTGAGTTCGCGCTGGTATATAATGAAGTAATTTGTGCTGAGCACCCAGCTCCATGCCTGGAACATGGTAAGGACTCTCTGCCCAGTGGTTATCATGATCATTTGAGGAATAATGAGGTTGCATATCATACTATTAGTAACTGTCCATTCTTCCTTAAGGCACTATCTATTATCTAAGTTTTTTTTTTCATTTAGGCAACAAATATGTAAATCATTAAAGTAAGGGCATTCTCTCTTAAAATCTGTAGTAAAGGACATTGAAGTTGCAAATATAAATACAAGAAGCAATTAAATTTGAATTTCAAATAAACAATCCATCTTCCGTATAAATAAATCCTATTCAACATATGAAATTCAAATTTAAATATTCAATATTTGAAACTCAAACATGGACATGCTGTATTTTTATTTGCTAACTCTGACAACTTAATAGGGCAAACCAAAACAAGAGTATCTAAAAAACAACTGCCGTTGCTTCCACCACTTTCCATATTTTTATTCATTTTATTTTACTTTTTTACAATCATTGTTTTTTTTTTAATACTCACAGAGTTATGCATCCATTACCAGAATCAATTTTACAACATTTTCATTACTCCAAAAAGAAACACTTCATACTGCTTGGCAATCACTTCTCAATCCTGCTACCCTTCCCCAGCCCTGCATAACCACTAATCTAATTCTGTCTCTATAGATTTACATTTGCATTTCATATAAATGTAATCATACAATATGGAGTATTTCGTGTCTAGTTTCTTTCACTTAGCATAATGTTTTTTTGAGTAATTATTTTTTTTAATTAGAGAAGTAACATGTTTATAAAAAAGCCATGTAAAAAATACAACATTCCCCATTGTTGAGACTTCGCAGTGGGGTGTTACTTTTGTTAGAATTGTTCAAAAAAATAAAATATTACTGCTAACTACAGTTGATAGTTTACCTTAGATACATTTTTCTACATATCACCTTATTATTAACACCCTGTAGTAGCGACGTATATTTGTTATAATTCATGAAATAGTATTCTTATATTTGTACTATTAACCTTAGTCACTGTGCACTAAAGGCTCACTGTGTTATACAGCCCCATGTTTTATTTCTAACTTTTCTTCTAATAACATTCATAACCTCAAACTTCCCCTTTTAACCTCACTCACAAACACAATTCAGCACTGTTAATTATACTTACACTGGGCTGCCATCATCATTATCCATCCCCAAACATACACAATCAACCTAAACAGAAATTTTGCACAAATTAAGCATCACTTCCCCAAACTCTTCCCCTATTCTATCCCTCGGTAACATATAGTCTAGAGTCTAACTTTATGAGTTTGCTTATTTTAATTAGCTCACATCAGCGAGATCATATTTTTGTCCTTCAATGTCCGGCTTATTCCACTCAACACAATGTCCTCAAGGGTTATTATCCATGTTGTTGCATGCATCAGGACTTCATTCCTTCCTACAATCAAACAGTATTCCATCATATGTATGTATCACATTTTGGTCCTTCATTCATCAGTTGATGGACACTTGGGCTGTT
>PVIY010028088.1:0-33447 GCA_004026745.1 Myrmecophaga tridactyla
ACATATACATATACAAAAATTAATTCAAAATGGATCAAAGACCTAAACATTAGAGCTAAGATCATAAAACTTTTAGAAGAAAATGTAGGAAAATATCTTATAAAACTTGTAATAGGAGGTGGTTCCTTAGACCTTACAGATACAGCACAAGCATTGAACAAAGAAATAGATAAATGGGAACTCCTCAAAATTAAACACTTTTGTGCATCAAAGAACTCTGTCAAGAAAGTAAAAAGGAGCCTATGCAATGGAAGACCATATTTGGAAACCACATATCAGATGAGTTTAGTATATTAAGCAGATAATCAAATGGTATTGGTAAAGTCCCTTGAGGGATGGGAGGAAAATTATGGAACTATTAGACTTTACCACTGGAGAAATCCCGGACGCTGTGCCAAACATTAGGGGCACCCAACTCAATAGGCCAACCCCTTAATCTTGAGGTTGCTGGTGTAAAGCTTGAGTATGTAGCAGAGAAGTTTAGCTTACCTATAGGTATGCTTAAGAGTCATCTTCAGAGGACCTCTTTTGTTGCTCAGATGTGGCCTTTCTCTAAGCCCAACTCTGCAAGCAAAACCATTGCCTTGCCCACTATGTGGGACATGACATCCAGGGATGAAAGCTTTCCTGTTGGTGTGGGAGATGACCCCCAGGGATGAGCCTGGTCCTGGCACCATGGGATCAACAATGCCAACCTGACCAAAAGGGGGGGAAAAGTGTAACAAATAAGGTATCAGTGGCTGAGAGAGTACAAATAGAGTCAAGAGGCTACACTGGAGGTCACTCTTATGCATGCTTCAGTTAGACATTGCTACCTATCATAACCTGCCAACCCCCAACTAAAACCATTCCTGCCAATCCTAAAGAATACCTAGGGCATTATATACGATTTTACATAGGTTGCATGCACTAGGGTAACTTTCCAGAAACCTACAACCTCCAGATGGGTCCCTGAACCAGATAAGTCCTGAAATGCAGAGGGGCCAGCCTTTCTAGAACATCAGCCTTTCCAAAGTTAGAATGGGCATAGCCCAAGTACCCCTAAAGAGTGGGAGAAAGATCAAAGATGATGGTGGAGTTATACAGAGAAGGTAGGGTTTAACAAATGAGTATGATTCCTGAAACATTATACTGATATTTCTATTAGTCTCCAGTACCTTAGAGCAGCTAGAAATAAAACCTAAAACTGTGGAATTGTAACCCATACCAAACTCTGAAATCTGTTCTACAACTAATTGTTGTGATGTACTTTGAAATTTATTGTTTTTATGTATAGATGTTATTTAAAGAAAAGGAGGAGTATAACAGAGAAGATAGGATTTAACAAATGAGTATGACTGCTGAATCGTCATATTGATATTTTTGTTGGTCTCCAGTATCTTGGAGCAGCTACAAGAAAAAACAAAAAATTGTGGAACTGCAACCCATACCAAACTTTAAAACCTGCTCTATAACTACTTGCTAAAATGTACTTCTTACACTTTACACCTACAGTACAAGCAACAAAATAAAATATAGATAAATTGGACCTCATCAAAACTACAAACTTGTTCCTGAAAGGACTTTATCATGAAAGTAAAATGGCAATCTACACAATGGGAGAAAATATTTGGAAGCAACATATCCTATAAAGGATAAATATATAATGTTTAAAAGTCTGTAATGTTTCTATACATGAGTAATGATCTATCTGAGAAGACAAGGAAAAAATTCCATTCAAAATAGCATCAGGTATCTAGGAATAAGCCTAATCAGGGATGTAAAAGACTTTTACACACAAAACTACAAAACATTGCTAAAAGAAATAAAAAATGGCCTAAATAGATGGAAAGATATTTCATGTTCATGGATAGGAAGGTTGACTATTATTAAGATGTCTATTCTACCCAAATTGATCTACAGATTCAATGCCACATCAATCAAAATCTCAACAACCTACTTTGAAGACTTGGAAAAGCTAGTTATCAAATTTATTTGGAAGGGGAAGAGACCCTGTACAGGTGGAGATCTGAAAAAAGAAGAGCTAAGGGCAGAATTCTTGTCTGCTATGCCAGAGTCCCAGGTTCGATTCCTGGTGCCTGACCATGACAAAAAAAAAAAGAAGAGCAAAGTGGAAGGATTAACACTTTCTGACATTAAGGTTTACTATAAAACCACAATGGTCAAAACAGTATGGTACTGGCACAAAGATAGAAGGATCAATCAGTGGAATTTAATTGAGAGTGCAGAGATAGACCACCAAATCTATGGACAATTGATCTTTGATAAGGCCCCCGTATCCGCTAAGCTGGGACAGAATAATCTTTTCAATAAATGGGCATGGGAGAATTGGATATCAAAAGTCAAAAGAATGAAAGAGGACCCCTATCTTACACCTTATACAAAAATGAATTCAAAATGTATTAAAGACCTAAATTTAAGAAGCAATACCATAAAGCCTCTAGTAGAAGATATGGGGAAACATTTTCAAGATCTAGTAATAGGTGGCTGCTTTCTAAGCTTTACACCTAAAGTACAAGCAGCAAGAGAAAAAGAAAACAGACCAGTGAGAACTCCTTAAGATCAAGAACTTCTGAACCTCAGAGGATTTTGTCTAAAGGTAAAGAGGCAGCCAACTCAATGGGAGAAAATATTTGGAAACCACATATCAAATAAAGGCTTGATATCCTGTGTACATAAAGAAATTATACAGCTCAACAACAAAAGAATAAGCAACCCAATTATAAAATAGGAAGAGGGTATGAATAGATACTTTTCTGAAGAGCAAATATAGATGGCTAAAAGGTACATGAAGAAATGTTCATTTTCATAGCTATAAGGGAAATGCAAATCAAGATGACAACGAGATCACCTCACACCAATAAGAATGGCTGCTATTAAACAATCAGGAAACTATAAATGTTGGAGAGGATGTGGAGAAACTGGAACACTTATTCACTGTTGGTAGAATGTATAATGTTGTAACTGCTGTGCAAGACCGTTTGGCAATTCCTCAAAAAACTAAATTTGGAGTTGCAAATACCAGCAATACCACTACTCAGTATATACCCAGAAGAGCTGAAAGCAGTGACATGAACAGACATTTGCAAACTGATGTTCATAGGAATACAATTCACAATTGCCAGTAGTTGGAAACAATCCAAGTCCCCATCAACAGGCAAGTGGACAAACAAAATGTGATATATATATTTATATAATGGAACGTTATGCATCAGTAAGACAAAATGAGGTCCTGAAGCATATGACAATATGGGTGAAACTTGACACATTGCTGGGTGAAGTTAGACACAAAAATAGCGAAATGACTTTGCTATTATAACTGTGGTAAAGATAATCTCAGAATTTACCCTGTAAAATATAGCAGATCTAGAGGTACACAGAAGATGGAGATGGTGGAAAGGCTACCCAATGAGGCTAAACTTAAATGCAAGGAAATGGATTGAAATGATGGTAAATAATTAGTGAGGTTATGTCTAACATTGCCATATTGAAGGTCAATATGATTGAAAGGGGATGTATAGTGCCGTATAAGCCACTGATTAAATGTACAATTATAAACAAGTCCTCACATGAACTATTTCAAAGTTTTGATATTGGACAGAGTCAATAGCAGAGGTGTTAGGGGGGAAACTAAAATTGTATGCCATGGCCAATAGTAAACAGAAGGACATAAATAGTACCACAGCACTACCAGGGGTAAATAATTAGGAGGAGGGACAAGTGATAAGGGGGAGTTTTGGTTTGATAGTTGGTGACGCTGTGTTTCTTTGTTCTTTAGCTCTATAGACCAGTGAAAATTGTCTAAGATTGAGAGTGGTGATGATTGCACAACAAGTGAGGACACTGTAAGACATGGTTTGTTTATTATGGACATATTATCCATGTTGCCCAGTAGATGGAGGGAGCCGAAGAGAACGATGCCTGAGAAGCAGACTGGCGAACTCCAATACATTTATATGATGTAATGTGGAGTGGCTTCAAAAAGGAAAGATGTTGAGAGGCACACAATGAACTGAAAACAGTTGGGGACCAGGTGCAAAATAAGCCAGAAACAAAAGAATAAATAAAGTCTCTTTCAGAAAAAGCTTATAAGAAAATGGGAACCTAGATTGTAAGCCCTTATAGCAGCCACACTTACTCTGAAGTTGTAAGTGTAGTTCTAGATTCTCAGGCACTGAATTATATGTGTATCAGCTGGTATTTCCCTGGAACTTTGAATAACTCTGTGACATCTAAGATTCAGAGCTGGGGTTCCGCAGCCTTGAAAGTCAGCATAGCTATATATGATAAAAAGAGATAAAAAGGAAGCCAGTTTGGCTAGGATTAAGGTAAATCCGAATACAGGGTTAAAGATGATAGTGTGTGTCCTCTAGAGCTTCACCCACTATATCAGACCAGAGGCAGGAGATTTACTGTGCCTAGCATCTGAATTTTCTGTAATACACAATCAAAGTCAACCTGTCTGGATTGCTCATTTAAACAATCCAAACTCCTGGAGTCCAGAATGGAAACGAGGCCTTGTAATTCTGTATAACTTAATGTATGCCCAGATACATCTCAGACTACCATGGGCGATAATTAAAAAGTATTCATAGAATCCTTGAAGATCTGAAGGGAAAAAAAAAAAGGAATTATTTTTGGAAACTTTCCCATCTGGGAAACCATGGGTGCCCTCTCAACTATAAGGGACTCCCGGAAAAATAGGGCAACCCCTGGATTTTGAGGCTTGCCCTGTGAAACTTATTTCTGTAGTGGAGAAGCCAAGACTACCTATAATGAGGCCTAAGAGTTGCTTCCAGGGAGCCTCTGTTGTGCTCAGATGTGGGCTTTCTGTCTCTCTAAGTCCAACTCTGCAAGGAAAATCATTACCCTCCACCCTACTTGGGAAATGACATTCAGGAGTGAAAGTCTCCCTGACAATACGGGACTTGGCTCCTGGGGATGAGTCTGGCCCTGGCACCGTGGAATCAACAACACCTTCCTGACCAAAAGGGGGAAAAGAAGTGTAATAAAATAAGGCATCGGTTGCTAAGAGAGATCAAAATAGTGCCAAGAGACTATTGTGGAGGCTGCTCTTCTCTAAGCTTCAGGCAGTGCTAAATGCCATGGTCTGCTAAACCCCAATCAACATCACTCCTGTTGACTATTAAGAACACCTAGGGCTCAAATTGGGTCTTTATATAAGTTTCATGCACTAGGTTTGCCTTCCTGGAACCTATAATTTCCAGAGGGTTCCTAGGTCGGATAAATCCTGAAACCCAGAAGGACCAGCCTCTCTGATATTATCAGTTACATCCCCCTATCCTTTAGTGTGGACACCCCTTCTCAACATGAAAAAGAACGAGCATTGCCTAAAGATCCTTATACATTGGGAGAAGAATTAAAGGAGAAGGAGGAGTTATAACAAAGAAAATAGGATTTAACAAAAGAGTATGACTGCTGATTTGTTATATTAATGTTCCTTCCAGCTTCCGGTGTTTTGGAGCAGTTAGAAGGAAAAATTTGATATGGTGGAATGGTAGCCCACGACAAACTCTGGAATCTTTTCTGTAACTACTTGTTGCAGTGTGCTTTGTATGTATTTTGCAATAAATTTATAAAAAATAATACTTGATATATATTATTTTATATTATATAATACATAATAATATATAAATATAAAATTAATTTCTATTTTGCAATAAAATTTTTTTTTAAGAAGAACATGGCCTTTTTGGGGGGGTACGTAGCAGCGTCACACCAGCACGGATGTCTTCCATGCATGCTTCCGTGGTCCATCCTGACTTTGGTTACAGGAGCCATACCCAGGCTCTGCACAGAGCGGGCAGCTCTCCTTGGCTTGGCGTCCTCCTGCTGGGCCCTGCATTTGGCTCTGACAGCTGTTGTGACTCGTCAGCCACACAGCCCTGGTCTCCAGGACGAGGAGGAGCCTACCCTTCCCTCCATGTGCCAGGACCCTCCCGTTTCCACACACCCCACGCTGGCCTGGGCTCCCGCCCTCACTGGCCACCTTCTTCCTCTCCACCTGCGCATGACCACATAACTCTGCCCTTAGTATTCCACGGCTGGCATGTCACTCTCTGCCCCCATGGTCAACTGCAACAAGTCAAAATGCCTCAGTGGTGTGGCACAGACAATTTAGGAGCACCAGCTGTGTGCATGGGGCTGTGTCTGTCACTGAGAAAGAAATTGTCACTGAGAGTCAATAAGACATGATTCCTACCCTCAAAGGACTTCAGTTTAATGGGGAAACAGATAACATCTGCACAGTGGTCAGTACAAGTATATTCCCTATGCTCAGGCCCTGGGGTTATCATGGGGGCTGCCTGGAGGAGGGGATGCCTGAGCCCAGGTTTCAAAATCAAGGAGTCAGCAGTGGAGGACACCAGGCAGAGGGCACAGTAGGACCAAGGGCTGTATTTTCAGGGCCATAGGTAGATATGTGAGGTATGCAGAATTGGGGAGCCCGGGAAGAATGATAGAATATGAGGAGAGGCAGAGGCCAGAGAATGTGAAACCGAGGAGGCAGGCTGGCGCACTGAGAGTTTACCTTGAGGGCCAAGGGGAGCCAGGGAAGAGGAAGGACCTGGTCAGATGTGCATTTTGACCCCTGGTGGCCCCATGCGGTGATGGTCTGATGGGGAGAGAGCAGAGACATCCAGCAGAAGGTTTGGAAGCAGCTGTGGAGGCAGAAAGACTGGGAGGAGTCTAAGAGGCTGGGGACTGAGGAAGGGGCGGTAGCTAACGAGGTGATGATCAGGATTGGGGCCGAGGTGGCCAGAGGGAGGGTGGTGCCATTTACTGAGATAAAGACCCAGGAGGAGAAGCCAAGGATTACAAGAGAAGATCCAGACATGAGCTTGTACCAGGCAATAGCGAAGAAGCGAATTTCCAGGAGGAGAGAGTGGTTATTCAACACAGACATCTTAGATGCAGATACAGTAAAGGGCCATGATCTAAGCAATATATTACTACCATTTTCCGTTTGGTGGAGCCAAGTGTCTTGAAAAGTCCCTTTGTAATTTGCACTGAGGAGCTGCCAGGTCAGCAGGCCCAGATCTGCATATACCAAATGGGGAGGTCTCAGCAATCTTGGACAAAGCTATGTTAGGAGTGCAGGAGCCAGAACCCCCAAGGCAGCAGGTAGAGAGCCCCTGGGAGGTGAGGCTGGGGCTGGGGACAGGGTGGCACATCTAGGAAGAGGTTGCTTTGAGCTTGAGTCTGTGAGGACTCGGCCAAGCCAGTGGGGGGCCCAGGGAGGAGCCCGGGGCAGGGCAGGAGCCTTAGGCAGAGAGGTGGGGGGTGGGGTGGAGGGTAGGGGGCTCCCTCCATGTTGCTGAGGCTGAATGGGAACAAAGATCCTTGGGCCCGGCTGATGGGGTGAAGCAGGAAGGAGAAGACACTGCCTTGAGTGAGAGCTTTGAGGGGGAGAGGGCAAGGTATGAAACCAGGATATCTGCCCCCCAGGGTTCCCCAGGTTGGCCTTGAAGTCCAGCTCACAGGAAGTCCCTGGAAAGCGCCCCCGACTCCCAATTATACCCCTACAGAACTTTCCAGTAACTAAGCAGTCAGGCTAGTTTCTTCTAGAATATATTTATTGGGAGGTTCTACTTTTTAATTGATGGATCTCCGTAGAGATAATTGCCATTTTGGAATGAGAAAACTAAAAACAAAATATGAATTTTGTTTTTTTCCGTGCTGGCCCTCTTTAGAAATGGCCGCTCGCTTGTTCTGAGGTCTGTGCTGGGGGAGGGAAGTGGAGGACCCTCCCGGCAACCTCTGTATGCCCAACTCCTTAGCCCTACAGGGGAGGTTCTGACATCATGTTAGAGATGAGAAAGCCAAGGCACAGAGAGGGAAAGTAACTGACTCAGGGTCACAGAGCTCCTGAGGGTGGAGCTGCGATGTGAGCGCAGCCACGTGGGCCTCCAGCATCACAGGCACAATCGGAAGTCCTTCTGCCCCCACATGGCAGGAGAGGCTGGGGCGCTTTAGGACGAGCCCACACAGTTTAGCAGATGCACACAGAGGATAAAGTGCAGGCACTCTCTGACGGATTCCTCTGCATTCGCAGGGATTTGGTTGTGGGTCCAAACGTGAGACCTCCACCTCCTGCGCCCTCCATCCCCAGGTCCCAACCCCCTTCTCCACCATCCTGTGTCCTAGTGAATCTGCTCTTCTCCCAGGACAGGCGTACTGCTCCACGGCAGGCCTTGCTGGAGGGGCCCTGTGCTCTGAGATTCTTTCCAGTCCCTAACGATGGGAGAGCTGGTCTCAGGGTACCTGAGCTCCAGGCAGGCCAGGCAGCAGGGGAATCTGCACACATTGCTTTTCCTTAAAATCTCGGAGGTTCTTGCTGGCCTTTAACTCCCTGGGGCGTTTTGTCCCAACAGAACTTCCAGACACACCAGGCAGCGATGCTGCCTCAGCTCCCAGGGCCAGTGTGGTCTTTGGGGTGCTGGGCTTGGCCCTGAGGCCCCGGGCTGGCCTCTCTCTGGGTGTCTCTGACCTGCACCCTCATTCCACGTGGCCAGGCTGGGCTGAGCTGGGTCTGGCCCAAAAGTCACTGAAGTCTGGAAGGTGGCTCACCCCCTGGCAGTGGAAAGTGCTGACCTTCGGCCACTGGGCAGGAGTCACTAATGAAGCGCGGCCTTGCCTCCTGCTCCACCTCCCAGGGTGCCTGCTGCCTGATTCCTTAGGGTGCCCCCTGCCCGAACCCCAGCTCCCACAGAGACCTGCAGCAGCTCCTCCCTGGCCTCCTCCTTTTTCTCCATCATCTCCCGGATAAGCTGCCTGCACCTTGTCCTTGCAGGGCCGCGGTTTCCTGGGGAGCACACAGGCTGTGAACTCTCTGAGCCCCAACTTCATCACCCGGAATAGAATGCCCCTTATCAAGTGAGGAATGTGGCAGTTCCTCTACCCTCACCACGTCTGAACGTGTCTAATTCCACGGAGCAGCAGGCCTGGGGGTGGCTGAGAGGGGAAAATTTTTGTTGTTTATGTGGTTCCACAATTTTAAGAGAGAGAGGGAAAGAATTAAAAGACAATAACCATTAAAGGCAACACATGATGCTGGACTGGATCTAATAGTGGAGGAGAAAATGCTCAAAGGGCATTATCAAGACAATTGAAAAAAATTGGAATTTAGGCTGTAAGTTTTATATCAGTGTTAAATTCTTGAACTCGATAACTGCACTTAAGGCGGCTACATAAGTGAATATCCTTGTTCTCAGGAAATGTACCTAGAATATTAAGTGTTCAACGAGTGTGATGTGTGCAACCTACATGTGTGCAGAAAGTAGATATACAAACAGATAAGTATAAAGATACACAGATGATAGAATGATAGAACAAAACTTTAAAAGTTGGTAAGTCGGGTATCTGTGTAGGAGTTGTGTTGGCGTTCAATGTATTGGTTTTGTATTACTTTTGCAACTGTCCTTCTATAAATTTGAAATCACTTCAAGATAAAAAGATTAAGAAGAAAGAAAAGAGTGATCTAGGCAGCAAACATAAATGGATGCTAAAGCTATGGGGGCCACTGTGGATGGAAACCCTGGAAATGGAAAAATCCTCACCCGATCCCATGAATCAATCTTAGCATCTCCAGAAGTGAGACCCCAGACTCTAGGAGCCTGCAGCACCACCTTGAGAGTATGCTTGCCTACAAAATTAACTCGCACTTAATCCAGCCCATCGATCAAACAACCAACCAGGTTACAGAAAATATCAGAGAGGAAAGAACGAGTTAAATGACACCAGGAGGAAGAAATCAGTCAAGTTCAGAATGCAAGACCTGAATAGGACCAAGTTCTGTTTTTCTCCAGCAACTCAAGGGTGTAGAGGAGGAGGAGCTGGAGGCAGGGGAGGGGGCTTGGGAGACATCCTCTGACGGGTACTGTGTGGCCTTTTCGGGATCCTAGGGCAGACAAACCAATCCTGAGAAGGCAACTGTGAACAGGGAGCGCAGAAGAGGGGCTGGGTAGCAGATGACATTCAGCGTAAGAGCATGACGGTTATGCTTTCTAAGTCTTTATCAGCTAGAATGATTATAAGTAAAAAGGTTCAATTCTGAGATTTGTTTTAAAATGAGCCCATGAGGGAGGTGGGGACAAGATTGTTTGGGGTTGATAATTGTTGAAGCAATTATGGGTGTGTGTATGGGTGTATGCAGGGCTGTGTTACACTAGGCTTTCACTTTCTCTGTATGTCTGAAATATTGATGGTTGAAATTAAAATTAAAATGACAGTTTTCATCTTTTAAAAATTGATATAATTAAGGCCTTTACTTTAAAATCAAATTTTGTGCAAATCCCTTATCTGAAGAAGGACTTGTATCAAAATATGTAAAGAACTGTTGCAATTTAATAATAAGGAAACAACCTAATTTTTTAAGTGGGTAAAAATTTGAACAGACACTCTCACTTCTTAAAGATATATGAGTGGCAAAAAAGAATATGAAAAGATACTTGATGCGATTAGTCATTAGGAAGAGCAAATTAAAATCCCAATAAGGCAACACTACCCTCCCATCAGCCTGGTAAAATGAAAAAGACTGACCACAACAACTGTTGGTGAGAATGCGGAGCAACCGGAACTCTTGTAAACTGCTGGCAGACGGCATAGGGTGTGAAATGGTACGATCATTTTTGCCTGTGTCTACGGGAATGTTTACAGCAGCTTTATTTGTAACAAGCAAAAACTGGAAAGAACCCAGATGTTCATCAACAGATGAGGGGATAACCAAATTGTGGTATGTAAAACTCTAGAAAATGCAAACTAATTTATAATGATGGTCAGCCTGGAGGAGGTAGTGGGGATGATAGAGAGAGGGACAGCCAGGAGGCAGAAAGAATCCTTTTGGGGTGATGGACATGTTCATAATCCTGACTGTGGTGCTGATTTCATGGGTGATCATGCATATCACAATTTATCCCATTGCTCAAAAAACATCACAGCAGGTAAAGTTCACCCCTGCTCCGTGGAACAAGACAGGGAGTGGAGAGAACGAACAGGACTGCAGTCCCAGGGTGTGAGTGATCAAACAGGGTCTCTAGGAGTTTTGGGGAGGAGAGAGGGGATCAGAACAAGGAGAGAGGGGTGGCTCATGTATCCTTGATTCCCACCCAAACAGGCTGTGGCATGAGTGGAGGTGCAATCAGAGGGAACTGACTGTCCCTCCGCCCCAGCCTGCCCCAGCGCTGGCTGGGGAAACCTCCCCGCGCGGGTTGTAGTGGGCAGCGCCTGCGGCGTGGTTGGGGGCGAACCTGATCATCCACCGCGGGGGGCTGGGCACCCAGGCACTGGGAGCTGTCGCCACCGGGTGCTGGTCAGTCCCTCCCTCCCCCGACTCCAGTGTACCCCGTCCTTGAGCAGCTGCAGCCAGAAGGAATGTTCCTGAGGGAGGAGGAGCCTCCGGTACGCCATCTTCTGGGCAGAAGTGGTAAGGGCAGGCAGGCTAACTTTCTATTTGCCTAGGTTTTTATTTTCCTAATATTCTTTTCCCCCCTTAAAAAAATATATTTACATATATATACATTAGTAGTAGTATAATTGTTATTTCATTATTTTTATTTTTATGTATTTTATTGATTATTGATTATTTCTTATTTTATATATGATTTTTATTATTCTACTTTATTTCATTTATCTTTATTTTCTTACATTTTCTCTCCCTTTGGTGGGTACCAGTATGAGTTCACTCCCAATGTATCTTGGGGTGCCTTTTTCTGACTCTAGGGCCTGCTAGAGTTGAGGTGTGTTTGTTCTGGCTCTTGTTGTTTTTTCATATTTTTACATTTTTATTTTATTCTATTATCATTTTCTTTTTGGGGGGGTACATGAGCTGGGAGTCAAGTCTGGGTCTCCCCCATGGTGGGGGGTCATTCTACCACTGAAGTACCCTCAGTAGATACTACTAGCTTCTAGTAGACCCTCAAGTTGAGATCCAGACCTTGATTTGGCAGGGAATAACTGACAAAAAGATGCAAATGGAAACCACAACACAAAGCCAAGAAAATACAAAACCTTAGATGAGTGGAAGAAACCAACTTGCAAAATAACCATATCAAGATAATCATATGCCCTGAACACAACAGAAACAAAGCACATGCAGATCCAAGCAGAAATGGCCCAGCCAAATGACCAAATCAAAATTCCAGAAGGGACACAAAATACGGAACATCTACTCAAGGATATTTATAAAGAAATAAAGGACATCAGGAAGACACTAGAAGAGCATAAAGAAGAATTTGGAAGATTAGATAGAAGAATGGCAGATCTCACAGAAATGAAAGATACAGTAGATCAAATTAGAAATATACCAAAGACACACAATAGCAGATTCAAAGAAGCAGAAGGAAGAATAAGTGAACTAGAGCACACAAAATAAACACATGACCAAAAAGATGGAAAAAATGCAACTGGATCTTAGAGAAATGATGGACAAGAGGCACACAAATTGGTGTCCAAAAAGGAGAAGAAAAGCATTAAGGACTGGGAAAGTTAGTGGAAGATTTAATCAAGGGAAACTTCCCAACCCTTATAAAATATATAAATATGCAAATCATAGAGGCCCAATGGGGTGCACGGGTGGTTCAGTTGGTAGAATGCTTGCCTTCCGTGTGGGAAACCAGAGTTCAATTCTCAGGCCATGCACCCTCCCCCCCCAAAAAAGAGGCCCAATGAACTCCAAATAAAATAAATGTGAATAAGCATACTCCAAGACGTACTAATCAAATTGTCAAATCTTGAAGAGAAGCAGAAAGTCCTGAAAGCGGCACAAGAAAAGCAAACTACTACATACAAGAGAAAACACATACGACTGACTTTAGACTAATCAACAGCACCATGGAAGCAAGAAGGCAGTGGTATGATATATTTAAGATCCTGAATGATGAAGTCATCAAGCCAGGAATTTTTTATCCAGCCAAACTGTCTCAAAATTTAGGGAGAGATTAAAATCTTCAAACAAACATTGAGAGAAATAGTAAACAAGAGACCTGCCCTACAAGAAATACTAAATGGAGTCCTGTCAGCTGAAAAAAAGATAGGAGAGGGAGATCTGGAGAAGAGCACAGAATTGAGGAATATGAGTAATGGTAACTTAAAGTATAAAAAGAGGGAGAAGGAAGAGAACATATAGATCTGACAAATAAAAACTAAAGGATAAGATGCTAGAGTCAAGAACTGCTTTTACAGTAATTACTTTGAATGTTAATGGGACAACTCACTAATTAAAATATATAGATTGGCAGAATGGATTAAAAACATATTCTATCTATATGCTGTTTATAAAAGATACATCTTAGACTCAAGGACACAATTAGATTGAAAATGAAAGGTTAGTAAACGATGTTCTATGCAAGCTATAACCAAAAGAAAGCAGCAGTAGCTACACAAATATCGGACAAAATAGACTTTAAATGTAAAGAAGTCATAAGAAACAAAGAAGGACACTACACATTAATAACAGGGACAACTTGCCAAGAGGAAATAACAATTATAAATGTTTATGCTCCCAATAAAGGAGCTTCAGAGTACATGAGATAAATATTGGCAAAACTGAAGGGAGCTATAGATGTTTCAAGAGTCATAGTGGGAGTCTTCAAAACACCACTCTCCTCTATAGATAGAAGAACCAGACAGAGGATCAATGAGGAAATGGAGAACCTAAACAATGGGATAAATGAATTAGGCCTAATAGGCGCACATAGATCACTACACCCCAAAACAGCAGGATATGCATTCCTCTCTAGAGCACATGGAATGTTCTCCAGGATAGATCCTATACTGGGACACAAAGTGGGTCTTTATAAATTTAATAAGATTGAAATTATTCAAAACACTTTCTCTGATCACAATAGAATAAAGCTGGGAATTAATAATCACCAAAGAACCAGACTTTTCACAAATATATGGAGATTAAACAACACATTCTTAAATAATCAATGGGTCAAGGAAGAACTTGCTAGATAAATCAGTAAATATCTGGAAATGAATGATAGTGAGAATATAACTATCAAAACTTAGGGGATATGGCAAAGGCAGTGCTGAGAGGGAAATTTATTGCCCTAAATGCCTGTATTAAAAAAATAGGAATGAGCAAAACATGAGGATTTAAGTGCTCACTTGGAGAATTTAGAGAAAGAACAGCAAACTAACACCAAATAAATAAAAAAGAGAGATGTAATAAAGATTGAAGCAAAATAAACAAACTGGAGAACAAAAGAAAAGAATCAAACCAAAAGTTGGTTCTTTGAGAAAATCAATAAAATTGGTGGACCCCTAGGTAGACTAACAAAGAAAAAGAGAAAGGGGATGCAAATACACAAAATCAGAAATGAGAGGGGGGTCGTTACCATGGATCATGAAGAAATTTTTAAAATCATAAGAGAATATTATGAACAACTACATGCCAACAAACTAGACAACTTAGATGAAATGGATAAATTCCTAGAAACACACAAATTACCTATACTGACTCGAGAAGAAATAGAAAATCTCTAAAAACCAGTTACAAGTAAAGAAATTCAATTAGTCGTTAAAAGTCTTCCCACAGGTATGGTAGGTATAATCTATTTTTTTTCTTTCCTGTGTTCGTTTTATTTCTTTTTCTATTGTCTTTTTATTTCCTTTTCTGAATTAATGCAAATGTTCTAAGAAATGATGAATATACAACTAAGTGATGATATTGTGAATTACTGGTTATGTATGTTGTTTTATTTTGTTTCTTTATTTTTTTAATAAATAAATAAATAAAGTCTTCCCACAAATAAAATCCCAGGACCTGATGGCTTCACAGGGGAATTTTATCAAACATTCCCAAAAGAACTAACACCAATCATACTCAAACTCTTCCAAAAAACTGACTCATTTTTGTGACACTAATATCACACTAATACCAAAATCAGATAAAGCTGCCACAAGAAAGGAAAACTACAGACCAATCTCCCTAATGAACATAGATGCAAAAATTCTTAACAAAATATTAGCAAACTGAATCTAAGAACACATTAAAAGAACTGGGTGCCTGGGTAGTTCAGTGGTAGAACGCTCACCTTCCATGTGGGACACCCGGGTTTGATTCCTGGACCATGCATCCCCCCACCAAAAAAAAAAAAAGAATTTTACACTGTGACCAAGTGGGGTGGTTCAACCTAAGGAAATCAATCAACATAAAACAGTACATTCACAAATCTGAAGGGAAAAATCTCAAGATCATATCGAGTGATTCTGAAAAAGCATTTGGGAAATCCAGCATCCTTTCCTGATAAAAACACTTCAAAAGTTAGAAATCAAAAGAAATTGTCTCAATATCATAAAAGGCATATATGAAAAACCTATAGCCAGCATCATACTTAACAGTGAGAGACTGAAAGCATTCCCTCAAGATCAAGAACAAGACAAGGATGCCCATTGTCACTACTATTCAACATAGTACTAGAATTCCTAGCTGGAGCAATTAGACAGGAGAGAGAAACAGAAGGCATCCGAATAGGAAAAGAAGTAAAACTTTCATTATTTGCAGATGACATGATCCCATGTTTAGAAAACTCTGAGAAATCTAAGGCAAAGCTACTTGAGCTAATAAACACAGTCAGCAAAATTGTGGGATACAAGATTAATATACAAAAATCAGTAATATTTCTATACACAAGCAATGACCTATTTGAGGAGACAATTAAGGAAAAAAATCCATTCAAACCAGCGACCAGAAGAATCAGGTATCTAGGAATAAACATAACAAGGGATATCAAGGTAATATACATAGAAAACTACAAAAAAAATTGCTACAAGAACTAAAAAATGACCTAAAAAGATATTCCATGCTTATGGATAGGAAGGCTGAATATTGTCAAAATGTCAATTCTACCCAAACTGATCTAGAGATTCAATGTAATACCAATCAAAATCCCAACAAGCTACTTTGAAAGACTTGGAAAAGCTGGTTATCAAATTTATATGGAAAGGAAAGAAACCCTGAATAGCTAAAGACATCCTTTAAAAAAAAGTGTGAAGTGGGAGGACTATCACTTCCTGACTTTAAGCTTACTATAAAGCCACAGTGGTCAAGACAGCATGGTACTGGCACAAAGATAGAAAGATCAACCAATGGTATAGAATTGAGCGTGTGGAGATAGGTGACCAAATCTTGGACATTTGACCTTTGATAAGGCTTCTAAATTCACAGAACTGGGAAAGAATAGTCTTTTCAATAAACGGGCATGAGAGAACTGTATGTCAATAGCCAAAAGAATGAAAGAGGACCCCTACCTTACACATTTAAATTAATTCAAAATGGATTAAAGACCTAAATGTAAGAGCCACTACCATAAAACTTCTTGAACAAAAGGGTAGGGAAACATCTTTAAGATCTAGGACTAGGAGGTGGCTTCTTAAACTTTACACCTAAAGTACAAGCAGCAAAAGAAAAAATAGACAAATGGGAACTATTTAAGATGAAGGGCTTCCCATTTAAGGTGTGTCTTGATTAGTTTACTGGAGTCCTTAAAAAGTGGAAACATTTTGGAGAAAGCTCAGAAGCAACATAGACGCAGACATTTGGAAATGCTTGGCGTGCCGACAGGAGAGCAGATGCCTAGACATAGATGCTTGGAGGAAACAGAGCCCAGCAGACATCACCACATGACTTTCCATGAAATGCTAAACTAAGAGATAAAGCCCAGAGTTTTGCCCCAGAGCAGCAAAGTCAGGCCCCCCAAAAGCTGGAAGCAACTGAACTGGGAAGAAGAACCCTCAGACACAAGCCACATGCCTCCCCAGCTGACAGAGAAATCCCCGATGCCATCTGCCCTTTCTTGAGTCAAGGTATCTTTCTCTGGATGCCTTAGTTTGAATATTTTTGTGGCCTTAACTGTGAACTTCTAACTTAATAAATACCTGTTATGAAAGAAAAAAAATTAAAAAAAAAAAGAACAAGGGATTCTGTGCCTTGAGACTTTGTTAAAAAAGGTGAAGAGGCAGCCCACTCAAAGGGAGAAAATATTTGGAAACCACCTATTGGATAAAAGTTTGATATCCTGTGTACATAGAGAAATTATACAGCTCAACAACAAAAGAACAACCCAATAGTAAAATGGGCAGAGGATATGAATAAAAACTTTTTTAAAGAGCAAATACAGATGGCTATAAAGCACATGAAGAGATGCTCATTTTCATTAGTTATAAAGGAAGTGCAAATTAAGATGACAATGAGATATCACCTCACACCTATAAGAATGGCTGCTGTTAAACAAGCAACTACAAATGTTGGAGAGGATGTGGAACAATTAAACACTTATTCACTGTTGGTGGGAATGTATAATGGTGCAGCCGCTGTGGAAGACAGTTTGGCGATTCCTTAGAAAACTAAATACAGAGTTGCCCTATGACCCGGCAATAACAATACTTGGTATATACCCAGAAGAGCTGAAAACAGTGACACGAACAGACATTGGCACACTGATGTTCACAGGAGCACTATTCACAATGGCCAAGAGATGGAAACAATCCAAGTGCCCATCAACAGACAAGTGGATAAACAAAATGTGGTATATACGTATGATCCAATATTATGGAGCAGTAAGACTAAATGATGTCCTGAAACATCTGACAACGTAGATGAACCTTGAGGACATGATACTGAGTGAAATAAGTCAGACACAAAAGGACAGATACTACATGATTTCACTATTATGACTCTGGTGAAGGTAATCTCAGAGATCACACTGTAGAATACAGCAGATGTAGAGGGAGGCAAAAGGTAGAGATGGGGAAAGGCTACCCAAAGAGGATGAATCCAAATGCAAGGGAATGGATAGAAGTGATGATAACTAATTAGATGGTTTATAAGGAACATTGCCATACGTGAAGATGAGTATGATTGAAAGGGGATTTATAGTGCCATGTATCCCAATGGTAAAATTATGATTATAAATAAGTTCTCAAATGAACTCTTTCAATGGTTTTATAGTGGTCAAAGAATCAATAATAGACTCTAATAGTAGAGGGATATAGGGGGAGAACTAAAAATGCATGCCACAGCGGGCGGGCCACGGTGGCTCAGCAGGTAAGAATGCTTGCCTGCCATGCCCGAGGACCCGGGTTCGATTCCCGGTGCCTGCTCATGTTAAAAAAAATAATAATAAAAATTAAAAAAAAAAGCATGCCATAGCCAACAGTTAACAGGAAGACATCAACAGTACCACAGCACTACCAGGGGCAACTAACTGGTGGGAAGGCACAAGTGATAGGGGGTAGTTTTGATTCCATACCTGGTGACGCTGTTTGTCTGTTCTTTGTCTCTATGGACCAATGAAAAATGTCTAAAATTGAGAGTGCTGTGATTATAGAAGCAAATAAAGATACTGTAAGACATGGCTTGTTTATTTTGAACATTATCCACAATGCTCAAAGGATGGAGGGAGCCGAAGGATACAATAATTGAGAAGCAGAATGGTGAACTGTGATACATTTATATGATGGAATTTGGTGCGACTACAAAAAGGAGGGATGGCAAGGGACGAAATGAATAAACCTTGGAGACAATGTTTTGTGCAAAATAAGCCAGAAACAAAATAACAAATATGCTGAGGTCCCTTTCAGAAAATACTTATAAAAAATTGGAGGCTAGATTGTAAACCCTTTGTGGTAGTTAGGTTCAGGTGTCAATTTGGCCAGGTGAAGGTGCCTAGTTCTGTTGCTGTGGACATGAGCCAATGGTACGTGAACCTCATCTGTTGCTCATTACATCTGCAGTTGGCTAGGAGGTGTGTCTGCTGCAATGAATGATGTTTGATTTAATTGGCTGGTGCTTAAATGAGAGCTCAGCATAGCACAGCCCAAGCATCTCAGTATACCTCATCTCAGCACTCACAGCTTGGCCCAGGCCTTTGGAGATGCAGAAAGAAATCACCCTGGGGAAAGTTGTTGAAATCCAGAGGCCTGGAGTGTGCTTTCCCACGTAAGAAAGAACCTCTGTTGAAAGTTAGCTGCCTTTCCTCTGAAGAACTATACCTTAACTAAATAAATTCTCTTTAATTAAAAGCCAATCCATCTCTGGTGTGTTGCATTCTGGTAGCTAGCAAACTAGAACATCCTTATAGCAGCCACACCTGGTCTGAAGTTGTAGATGTATTTTTGGATTCTGAGACATATGTGTATCAGCTGCCATTTCCCTGGAACTTTGAGTAGCTTTGTGACACCTGGGTCCCAGAAATGGAGTGCTGCAGCCCTGAAATTTCTACATAATAGCTCTATTTTATATATAGCTCTCTATAAGAATAGTTGAAGTAACCGAAAAGGAGATGAGGCCTCAATTAGAGTTTACAACAAAGCCAATCTGGCTGGGTCTAAGGTAAATTAGAATGAGGGTAAAAGATGATAGTGTGTATGTACTCTAGACCTTCAGCAACTGTATGAGATCAAAGGCAGAGAGGTTTATTACATCTAGAGCCTAAATTTTTTGTAACATAATCTCATCAACCTCTCTGGGTAGCTCATTTAAACAACCCAAATTCCTGGAGCCCAGAACGAGAACTAAGCCTTGTAATTCTGTATACTTTAATGTATAATACTAGGATACATCTCAGACTATGGTGGGCTGGTAATTAAAAAGTATCGGTAGAGTCTCAGCTCCATTGTCCACTCCCACCAGCCCCTCTCCATCCACTTCCTTCTGTGCACTCTACAAGAGACTGCATTGTGGTAATGCCCTGCTCCAAAATTACTATAAAAGAGATGCAAAATCGGCCATGAATTGTACGTATGACAATAAAGATCATGAATAGATGTCCCTGGACCTAGACAGGAAGAAATGTTGCCTGGACCATATGAAAAAACTTCACATGCACTGATTGGACCAAAACCAAACGTATAAGAAACCTGAGGAAAAGAGAGGTTAAGCAACATATTTCAGAAAATCTTCCAGCCCTCAATTCAGGCCGCTGCTAGCCTGCAATTGCTGCCTGGCCCACTGTGGCCCCATTTTCCCCTTCCCTTAAAAATGATCAAGATGGCAGCTTAGTGAGGTGTAGGATTTAGTTCGTCTTCCAGAGCAGCTAGTAAATAGCTAGGAACAGTACAGAGCAACTTCTGGGGCCACATTAGTGACCTCACATAGTGGGGTATTAGCATACCCCAGTCTGGACAAGCTGGACTGGCTGCAAGTCCACCCAGAACCATGAGTCCCCCAAGCCACAGAGGCTGGTGCCCCTCCCCCACAGGCTGCTTTCTAGAGGGGAAAGGAAAGAGCCTTTACTAAAAGCAAGGGGCTGAGCTCAACCAAGTTCCAATTATGGAATTCTGACTACTAAAAATAGGCCACCTGCTCAGCTGAACTTCAAGTAAAAGCTGAAGTTGCTGGGTTTTGCCCCAGCTCAGAGAGGGCAGGGCTGATGGAAAAAGAAAAAAAAAAGGTTTTCTCTGATTAGAAACGTCTAGGCCCTGGCATAGGACCAGGAGATACATAGAGCAACTTACCAACTTAAGCTATTGATTGGCAAACCCGAGGAACTGGGGTCCAGCTTTGAAAAGGATTTTTTTTTCTTTTCTTTTTTTGGCTGTGTTTCCGTGGCTTGACTTCCCTTTGCATACAACTGCAAGGCTTCTCAGGCTCCTACTGCCCCAGGCAAGGGCGGAATTAAGCTTGTCTGAAAGGCAAAGAGGCAGGTTAGGGAGAAGGAAGTACTTCCCTGAAGCTGTGCCTTCTCCAGGAGAGGGGTGGGGCCCAGCTCAGGTGGAATCCCTCCCTCAAGGAATTCAGACCCCAGGGTCTGGAAAACTGGAGCGATTAAAACCAGCCTACAACCTCTCCTCTGTCTCAACTATGCCCCCGGCAGGGAGAGTCTGCTGAAATTAAAGGTACCGTATCACTTTATGCAGGTGGGATCCACAGGCAGACAAGCACCACATACTGGGCAGGATAGAAAAAACACAGAATATAGAGGCTTCATAGGAAAGCCTTTCAATCTGTTGGGTCTCACCCTCAGGGAAAACTGATGCAGGTAACCCTTTCCTCCTGAGAGGAAAATCTGATTTGGAAAATCTGACTTGGGTCTATAATATCTAAGTAGACCTTCCTAAGGGGGAAAAAAAAAAGCACCATGTAGTCAGGGCAAGAAACAAGAAAACAAGAACTGAAAAATTCTGATCTGTTAAACAAAACCTAACTAGAGGTCTAGAATAAGCTGAACTGAATATCAAAGAACAGATAGACAACAAAGTCATCCAGAAAGAAACTCCTAGCCAAAAAAGTGAAAACACTCTCCAGAATGAACTAATTAAGGAAATTAAATGTCTAAATGCAGGCAAAAATAACAAATCATATGAAGAAAATAGAAGATATGGCCAAGTCAAAGGAACAAACCAACAATTCAAATGAGATACAAGGGTTGAAACAATTCAGGATATTCACAGATGTGGAAAATCTCATCAAAAATCAAATCAATGACTTGAGGGAGGATATAAAGAAAGTAAGGGATGAACAAAAAGAAGAAATTGAAAGTCTGAAAAAACAAATCACAGAACTTATGGGAATGAAAGGCATAGTAGAACAGATGAAAAAACAATGAAAACCTACAATGTTAGATTTCAATAGGCAGAAGATAGGATTAGTGGACTGGAGGATGGAATATCTGAAATCCAACAAACAAAAGAAAATATAGGGAAAAGAATGGAAAAATATGAGCAAGGACTCAGGAACTGAATGACAACATGAAGTGCATGAATATACGTTTTATGTGTGCCCCAGAAGGAGAACAGAAGAGAAAAGGAGAAAAACTAATAGAGAAAATTATCACTGAAAATTTCCCAACTCTTATGAAAGATTTAAAATTACAGATCTAAGAAGTGCAGCATTCCCCAAACAGAATAGATCCAAATAGATGTACTTCAAGACACTTACTAATCAGAATGTCAGATGTCAAAGAGAAAGAGAGAATTTTGAAAGCAGCAAGAGAAAAGCAATCCATCACATACAAGGGAAGCCCAATAAGACTATGTGTAGATTTCTCAGTAGAAACCATGGAGGTGAGAAGATAGTGGGATGATATATTTAAATTACTAAAAGAGAAAAACTGCCAACCAAGAATTCTATACCCAGCAAAATTGTCCTTCAAAAATGAGGGGGAAATTAAAACATTTTCAGACAAAAAAAATCACTGAGCGAATTTGTGACCAAGACCAGTTCTGCAAGAAATACTAAGTGAGCACTAGGGACAGATAGGAAAAGACAGAAGGGAGAGGTGTGGAGAAGAGTGTAGAAATGAAGACTATCAGTAAAGATAAAAGAAGAAAAATTAGATATGACATATAGAATCCAAAAGGCAAAATGGTAGAAGAAAGAACTGCCCATACAGTAATAACACTAAATGTTAATGGATTAAACGCCACAATCAATGGATTAAACTCCCCAATCAAAAGACATAGACTAGCAGAATGGATTCAAACATAGGACCCATCTATAGGCTGTTTACAGAAGAGGTATTTTAGACCCAAGGATAAAAATAGGTTGAAAGTGAAAGGTTGGGAAAAGATATTTCATGCAAATAACAATCAGAAGAGAGCAGGAGTAGTTATACCAATATCCAACAAATTAAACTTCAAATGTAAAACAATTAAAAGAGACAAAGAAGGACACAATGTACCAATAAAGGAATAATTCAACAAGCAGACATAACAATCATAAATATTTATACACTGAGCCAGAGTGCTCCAAAATACATGTGGCAAACATTGAAAACAGAAATAGACACATCTACCATAATAGTTGGAGACCTCAATTCCTTGCTCTCATCAATGGACCGAACATCTAGACAGAGGATCAGTAAAGAAACAGAGAAGTTGAATAATACAATAAATGAGCTAGACTTAACAGACATTTATAGAACATTACACCCCACAACACCAAGATACACCTTTTTCTCAAGTGCTCACAGATCATTTTCAAGGATAGACCATATGCTGGGTCACAAAGCAAGTCTCAGGAAATTTAAAAAGATTGAAATCATACAAAACACTTTCTCAGACCATAAAGGAATGAAGACAGAGATCTATAACAGGCCAGAAAATTCACAAATATATGGAGGCTCAACAACACACTCTTAAACAACCAGTGGGTCAAGGAAGAAATTACAAGAGAAATCAGTAAAGATCTCGAGGCAAGTGAAAATGAAAACACACATATCAAAACTTATGCGATGCAGCAAAGGCAGTGCTAAGAGGGAAATTTATTGCCGTAAATGCCTATATCAAAAAAGAAGAAAGCAAAAATCGAGGAATTAACTGTTCACTTGGAAGAACTAGAGAAAGAACAGCAAACTAACCCCAAAGCAAGCAAAAGGAAAGGAATAACAAATATTAGAGCAGAAATAAATGAAATTGAGATGAAAATAGTTGAGAAAATCAACAAAGCCAGAAGTTGGTTCTTTGAGAAAATCAAGAAAATCGATGGGCTTTTAGCTAGGTTAAAAGAGAGAGAGAGAGGGAGAGAGAGAGAGAGAGAGAGAGAGAGAGAGAAGATGAAAATAAATAAAATCAGAAATGGAAGAAGAAACATAACCACTAACCCATAATAAAGGAGGTAATGAGAGGATACTATAAACAATTATATATGCTAATAAATTAGCAATGCAGATGAAATGGACAACTTCCCAGAAAGGCATGAACAACCAACATTGACTTAAGAAGAAATACATGACCTCAACAAACCAATCACAAGTAAAGAAATTGAATCAGTCATCAAGAAGCTCCCCAAACCAGAAAAGTCCAGGACGAGATGGTTTCACATGTGAATTCTACCAGGTGTTCAAGAAAGAATTAGTACCAATCCTGCTCAAACTCTTCAAAAACACTTGAAGAGGAGGGAAAGCTACCTAACCCATTTTATGAAGCCAACTTCACCTTCATACCAAAGCCAGACAAAGTTATTACAAGAAAAGAAAATTACAGACCAATCTCTCTAATGAATATAAATGCAAACCCCTCAACAAAATACTCGCAAATTGAGCCCAGCAGCACATTAAAAGAATTATACACAATGAACAGGTGGGATTTATTCCAGGTATGCAAGGATGGTTCAACATAAGAAAACCAGTTAATGTAATACACCATATCAACAAATCAAAGCAGAAAAACCACATGATCATCTCGATTGATGCAGAAAATGCATCTGACAAAATTCAACATTCTTTCTTGTTGAAAACCCTACAAAAGATAGATAGAAGGGAACTTCCTCAACATGATAAAGGGAATATATGAAAAACCCACAGCAAACCTCATCGTCAATGGGGAAAAACTGAAAACTTCCCCGTAAGATCAGAAACAAGACAAGGATGTCCACTATCACCACTGTTATTCAGCATTGTGCTGGAAGTTCTAGCCAGAGCAATTAGACAAGAAAAAGAAATACAGGGTATCAAAATTGGAAAGGAAGAAGTAAAACTCTCACTGTTTGCAGATGATATGATCCTATAGGTTCAAAACCCTGAAAAATCCACAGCAAAACTACTAGACCTAATAAATGAGTACAGCAAAGTGGCAGTTACAAGGTCACTCAAAAATCTGTAGTGTTTCTATATGCTAGTAATGAGCAATCTGAAGGGGAAATCAAGAAAAAAATTCCATTTACAATTGCAACCAAAAGAATAAATATTTAGGAATAAATTTAACTAATGATACAAAGGACCTATATAAAGAAAACTACAAGAAATTGCTAAGAGAAATAATGGACGACCTAAATAAATGGAAGGACATACCGTGTTCATGGATTGGAAGACTAAATATAGTTAAAATGTCAATTCTACATAAATTGATTTATAGATTCAATGTGCAACCAATTAAAATCCCAAAAGCTTACTTTCCAGAAATAGAAAAACAAATAAGCAAGTTCACCTGGAATGGCAGGGTGCTCTGAGTAGCTAAAAATATCCTGAGAAAGAAAAATGAAGTTTGAGGTCTCACATTACCTGACTTTAAGGCATATTACGAAGCTACAGTGGTCAAAACAGCATGGTACTGGCATAAAGATAGATATACTGATCAATGGAATCAAATAGAGTGTTCAGATATAGACCCTCTCATCTATGGACAATTGATCTTTGATAAGGCAGTCAAGCAACACATCTGGGACAGAACAGTCTCTTCAATAAATGGTGCCTGGAGAACTGGATATCCACATGCAAAAGAATGAAAGAGGATCCATATCTCACACCCTATACAAAAATTAACTCAAAATGGATCAAAGACCCAAACATTAGATCTAAGACCATAAAACTTCTAGAAGAAAATGTAGGGAAATATCTTACAAATCTTATAATAGGAGGCAGTTTTCTAGATCTTATACCCAAAGCACGAGCATTGAAGAGAGAAATAGATAAATGGGAACTCCTCAAAATTAAACACTTTTGTGCATCAAAGAACTTTGTCAAGAAAGTAAAAAAGACAGCCTACTCTGGGAGACAATATTTGGAAGCAATGTATCAGATAAGGGTCTAGTATCCAGAATATATAAAGAGATTATTCAATTCAACAACAAAAAGACAAACAACCCAATTACAAAATGGGCAAAAGACTTGAACAGACACTTCTCAGAAGAGGAAATACAAATGGCCAAAAGCCACATGAAAAAGATGCTCAACTTCTCTGGCTGTTTGGGAAATGCAAATCAAAGCCACAATGAGAGATCTCACACCCACCAGAATGGCCATTATCAATAAAACAGAAAACAACGAGGGCTGGAGATGATGTGGAGAAAGAGGCACACTTATCCACTGTTGGTGGGAATGTCAAATGGTACAACCGCTGTGGAAGGCAGTTTGGCAGTTTCTCAGGAAGCTAAGTATAGAATTGCCATATGATCCTGCAATACCATTGCTAGGTATCTATTCAGAGGACATGAGGGCAAGGACACAAATGAACATTTGCACACCAAAGTTTATAGCATTATTTATAATTGCCAAGAGATGGAAACAGCCCAAATGTCCATCAACAGAAGAGTGGCTAAACAAGCTGTGGTATATACATACAGTGGAATATTACACAGCTATAAGACAGAATAAAGTTATGAAGTATATAATAACATGGATGGACCCTGAGGACATTATGCTGAGTGAGATTAGCCAGAAACAAAAAGACAAATACTTTATGGTCTCACTGATATGAACTAACATTAATGAATGAACTTGGAGAATTTCAGTTAAGAATAGAGGCCATCAGGAGATAGAAATATGGTAAGATATTGAGTAATTGGAGCTGAAGAGACAGATTGTGCAACAGGACTGATTGTAAAAATTCAGAAATGGATAGCAAATACTACCTAACTGTAGCACAATAATGTTAGTACACTCAATGAAGATGAATGTGAGAATGATAGAGGGAGGAGGGCTGAGGGCACAAATGAAACCAGAAGGAAAGATAGATGATTGATTTGAACAGGGAATAAAGACGTATTTGCAAAGTCCCCTTGGGGGAACGATGAGAAAGGGGGAAAATTCAACTTCCCCATTTGGAGAATTCCTGATATACTCACAAGCAATGGGGACAACCAAATCAGTAGGCTGAGCTCTCAGTCTTGGGATTTGTTCATAGGAAACTTATCCCTGCAAAGGATAGGCTAAGCCTACTTAAAATTAGGCCTAAGCAACGTGGGACAGAAATCCTAGAATGAGCTGAGACTCAGCATCAAGGGATTGAGAAAACCTTCTCGACCAAACAGGGGAAGAGTAAAATGAGACAAAGTGTTAATGGCTGAGAGATTCCTAACAGAGTCAAGAGGTTATCCTGGAGGTTATTCTTACGCATTAAACAGATATCACCTTGTTATCCAAGATGTAATGGAGAGGCTGGAGGGAACTGCCTGAAAATGTAGAGCTGTGTTCCAGTAGCCATGTTTCTTGATGATGACTGTATAATGATATAGCTTTCACAATGTGACTGTGTGATTGTGAAAACCTTGTGTCTGATGCTCCTTTTATGTACCTTGTCAACAGACGAGTAGAACATATGGAATAAAAATAAATAATAGGGGGAACAAATGTTAAAATAAATTTAGTTTGAAATGCTAGTGATCAATGAAAGGGGGTAAGTGGTATGGTATGTATAATTTTTTTTCTGTTTTCATTTTATTTCTTTTTCTGTTGTCTTTTTATTTCTTTTTCTGAATTGATGCAAATGTTCTAGGAAATGATCATGGTGATGAATATGCAACTATGTGATGATATTGTGAATTACTGATTATATATGTATAATGAATGATTATATGTTAAGAATGTTTGTGTTTCTTTGTTGTCATATATTTTTTTTAATTTTAAATTAAAAAAAAAAATTAGGCCTAAGAGTCACCCCAAGAGAACCTCTTTTGTTGCTCAGATGTGGCATATCTCTCTCTCAGCCAACATGACAAGAAAACTCTCCACCCTCCCCCTTTCTACGTGGGGCATGATTCTCAGGGGTGTAAACCTCCCTGTCAACATGGGACAGAAATCCTAGAATGAGCTGGGACTCAGCATCAAGGGATTGAGAAAATCTTCTCTACTGAAAGGGGGAAGAGAGAAATGAGACAAAGTATCAGTGGCTGACAGATTTCAAAAAGAGTCGAGAGGTTATCCTGAAGGTCATTCTTACACATTTTATAGATATCCCCTTTTTAGTTTAAGGTGTATTAGAGAGGCTGGAGGGAAGTGCCTGAAAATGTAGAGCTGTATTCCAGTAGCCATGTTTCTTGAAGATGATTGTATAATGATACAGCTTTCGCAATGTGACTGTGTGATTGTGAAAACCTTGTGTCTGATACTCTTTTTATCTATGGTATGGTAGATGAGTAAAAAATATGGATTAAAAATAAATAAATAACGGGGGAATAAATGTCAAGATAAATTGGTAGATGGAAATACTAGCGGTCAATGAGAGGGAGGGGTAAGGGGCATGGTATGTGTGAGTTTTTTTCTTTTTCTTTCTTTTTCTGGGGTGATACACATGTTCTAAGAAATTATCATGATGATGTATATACAACTATGTGATGATATTGTGAGCCACTGATTGTATATCATGTATGAAATGTTTGTATGTTAAGAATACTTGTGTTTGTATGTTGTTTATCAAAACAGTATTTAAAAAAATAGTATTGGTAGAGTCCCTTGAGGACCTGAAGGGGAGAAAAAAATTATATATATATATATATGTATATACAAAATTCTTTCATCAGGGAAACCCTGGGTACCCTCTCAACCATTGGAGACTCTCAAGAAAATAGGCCAAGCCCTAGTTTTTGAGGCTTGCTCTTATGAAACTTATTTCTGTAGGGGAGAAGCTAAGACTACTCATAACAGGGCCTAAGAGTTTCTTCCAGGAAACCTCTTTGTTGTTCATATGTGGCCTCTCTCTCTCTAAGCCCAACTCTGAAAGGAAAATCATTGCCCTCCTCCCTACATGGGACATGACATCCAGGGGTGAAAGTCTCCCTGACCATCTGGGGCGTGACCCCAAGGATGAGTCTGGCCCTGGCACCATGGGATTGACAATGCCTTCCTGACCAAAGGGAGGAAAGAAGTCTAATAAAGTAAGGTATCAGTGGCCAAAAGAGATCAAATGGAGTCAAGAGGCTATGCTGGAGGCTGCTCTTATGCAAGCTTTAGTTAGTGCTAATTCCTTGGTATGCTAAACTCCAACCAACGTCACTCCTGTTGTCTCTAAGAACACCTAGGGCTTGAACTGAGACTCTGCAAAGGTTTCAGGCACTAAGTTTGCCTTCCTGGAACATATAATTCCCAGAAGGTTCCTAAATCAAATAAATCCTGAAACTCAGAGAAACCAGCCTCTCCAGGATTATCCCCCTATTCTTTAGTGTGGACACCCCTTCTCAACATGAAAAAGTCAGAACAGGAATTCCCCAAAGATCCCTATAGATTTTGAGAAGGGTTAAAGGAGAAAGAGGAGGTATAACAGAGAAAATGAGATTTAATAAATGTGTATGTCTGCTGAATCGCTATATTAATATTCCTTCTAGCCTCCAGCATTTTAGAGCAGCTAGAAGGAAAAGTCTGAGAAGGTGGAATGGTAGTCCATATCAAACTCTGGGATCTATTCTGTAACTACTTGAAGTGTGCTTTGAAAATTATTGCTTTTTTCTTTCTTTGCTTTGTATATATGGTATATTATACAATTTTTTAGAAAGTTAAAAAACAAAACAAAACATCACAATGATGGTAGTAGGCCAACGCGGCCCAGGGGCCAACTGAAAGAGCTCCCAATGGCCAGAGCCATGACAACTGGTGCAGCAAAAAAATAAAGCAGGGTTGGATGCTAACCCACATGGCAAGTCCCACATAAAGATAAGTTCAAGTCTTAAGCTGCATTCATGTGGGTGTGAACGCACGTGTAAACAGGACCTCTGAGGAGGCTAATATTCATTAAGGGTATTCTCATAAGATTTCTAAGATCTTCCAGGTCTTAGACTGGATGAGGCCAAATCGAATCAGTGTGGGCCTCAATCTGTATGGTTAGAGGCCTTACAAAGAGAGAAATTTGGGCACAGTTGGAGACGTCCACAGGAGAACAAGGAGACAAGAGCACCATGTGACAGAGGCAGAGATGCCAGCCAAGGGTCCCCAAGGATGGTGGCAGGTTAGGAAAGGCTCCAGACTCCAGGAGAAAACCCAGCCTGTTCAGACCTTGATGCTGGCCTTCCAGCCTCCCAAAGTGGAAGACAATAAATTCTTGCTGTTTAAGCTACTCACTGTTGTCATAGCAGCCCTGGCAGACTAAGACGCCAAAGTAGAAATAAATATCCATGAGTCCGCACTGTTATAAATAAATGATTGAGTAAATAAGCAAATGGGGAAGAAGGGACTAATCTCCCAGGCATAAGAATTCCAGTGACTTCCTGAAGCTCCTCTGCCCTGGGGGAGGTAGACCATCACCCCAAATCAAGTGTGAGCTGGGCAGGGACAGGAGCGAAGAGGACTTAGAGCAGGGAGGCTGGACACACACCTTCAGCCAGTGATACAGAACAATGCTGACAATACGTCACCTTGGTGGCCAGGACCAGGTGTGATGTGACAAAAATGGCACGTAGCTCTGTAGTCTTCCTCCAGAAACACATAGCTCCAGCTTATCATGAGAAAACCATGGGGCAGATCCCAGTAGAAAGGACACCTGGCCTCTGGGGAACACCTGGCCTCTGGGGACTGGTCTCTGGGGAACACCTGGCCTCTGGGGACTGGTCTCTGTGGTCACCTGGACTCTGCAATTCACCTAGCCTGTATGGGACACCTAGGCTCTGTGGGACATCTGGCCTCTGTGGGACACTGGCCTCCATGGGACACCTGGCCTCTGCAGGACACTTGGTCTTGCTTCCTCTAAACCGTCACAGCCGGCACAGCCAAGGGCCTGAGAGCCCACCTTAGCCCAGAGGAGCTCTGGAGCCCTGGGTGGGATCCCAGGACAGTAACAGGACATTTAGGGCGGAAATGAGGCAATATAAGTAAAGGATGGGCTCTGATTAATAATGAAGCAACATTTGCTCATTAATTGTGACAGAGGTACCATGCTATCGCAAGAGTTAATGGGCGAAATTGGGTGTGGGGATATGGAACTCATACTTTTCCTGTAAATTAAAAACTCTTCTAATATTAGAATTTTATTTTTAAAAAGCTTTTTTAAAAAAGAACAGAACTTCAGGAGATTCTCTTAACTGGCCTGCTGGCCGCGGCTGTGCACCCGGGAAGCCGACCCGGCTCTGCCCACGAATCCGCTCTGCGCAGGCTGTGGACACGGAGCCGCGATGCGGCACCCCGCTCTCATTCCTAGCGGGTTCCTGATGCATTATTATTTGCTGATAGTTGGCGTCATTTTTGTTGCTCTGCTGATTTGTTATTTGTTGATTCTGGGATTGCACAGCCACAAATACTCAGATACCTTCAGTCACATTCCCTGCTGTTTCCAGGCTATTTCAAGCAAAACCAGAACGCGCCGCCCGCGACTGGCGCCTGGCTGTCGCCTGCAACAAGGAGGGCACGCAGGGTGAAAGGCGCGGAAGGGCAGCGGTGCGCAGAGATGCCAGCTCCGGGAGTCCCCAGACCCACTCCGAAAGCACAGCCAGAAGAGGCCCTCCCCACACGGACGCCCCCGTGGCCGCGGAGACAGGCCACCGTCCCCACGCGCGCGTCCTACCCCTTCTCCCGCCCCGGGTCCCAGCGCTACAAGGGCTGACTGGGCTGTCTTGATACACCGCGACATGCTAACACATTGAGAGACATCCGCCCAACGGGTAACATCGAGGAATGTCCCGCCACATCCCATGGCCGCCCACGGGCGCTGGGCGCACGGCGTGGGAGGCTGGCGGGGCAGGCCGGGTCCCGGGCTCGCGGGGGCTCACAGCGCGGGCAGCGCTTCCCCTCGCATTGCTTCTCGCCCCATCCTCCGCCTGGGTGGTCCGCTCCAGGAGGCCTCTTGGCTCCCGAGGGGTGGGGTGGGGGGCGTGGAAAGCGCGGAATCGGGGCTCTAGGAGCACGGGGCCAGTTTCTGCCGCGGGAGGGTGAGGGGTCCGCGGGACACTTCAGTGAGTCTCGTCTGGGCCCGCGGGAAAACGTGACAGCCGTGGTCCTCCGCTGGGGAGGAGAGACTCCAGAACTCGAGAGGTGTGGAGCGCAGCCTCGGAGCTGAAGGCGCTAAAGATGGCTGGGGCCTTGACCCCTGGCCCCACTACCAGGGCCTCCCAGCAAGTGGGCAGGACCAGAATGGCCAGCAAACCCCAAAGGGGAGGGTACGGGCACCCCCACCTCCTCAGGGACTGACCCTGAGTCGGCAGTGAAGGCCTGACTTTTGGGGAACAGGGACACTCGCAGGGGTCACTCAATCCCTCAGCTGAGCCATAGGGGGGAACAGCCTGACAGCCTGGAACCCCTGTCCTGCAGAGGACTGGGAAGCAGGCAGAAAACAATGAAGGGACTGGCAGAACTGGCTGAAGGTGACTGTGTCCCATCACATCCACCATTGACTTTGGAGCCCAACTGGGGGGTCCGCATCCCGCATTTAGCTGTGAACTGCAGGGTTGGGCGGAGGTCCCTGAACTCTTGGGGTGCAGCCTCCTCATCCACACACTAAGCACCCTGCATCCAGCTTCATAGGGTGATGGGTAAGGGTGGGGGTGCTGCAGATGGTGGGCTGTCTGGGCCTGGCACCCCAAACTCCCAGAGGGACAGGGGTGTCAGTGGAGGACACAGTCTGGCCTGTGTTTCCAGGGCAGAGGCGGGTAAAAGGTGGGTGTGAGCCGGGCTAGGAGATGGGGTGAGGCTGGGTGGGCTCCCTCCAGTTCCAGGTCACAGTGGAAATGGAGGCCAGCACTCTGCCCACCCTCCTCCCCCTGGCACACACCCTATCCCTGGACAGTTGACACGAACAGGCTACTGCCATGAGTTTTTCAGTCCTAGACTTCTTGGAAGTGGTCTGCTCTGCAACTAAAAAGGTTCACCAGGGACGCAGACGCCAGGGCAGAAGTTATATTCTGATAACTTGATATGAGCTCAAGTTATCAGAATATAACACCCAGTGACTGCCCCCAGCATAGCTGGAAGTGCAAGGGGACTTGGCAATTCCTTCTTCCATTTTATTAGGAAGCACATGCAGCTGCCACCTGGACTTGGAGCCCAGCTGCTCTGGGTGCCTGGGAATGGGATCGGTGGCGGGGGGGGGGGGGGGGGGGGGGGGGGGGGGGGGGGGGGGGGGGGGGGGGGGGGGGGGGGAGAGGGGCAAGGGATAGGGGGCCCAGGGTGGGAGAACCCCACTACCGTCTCAGAGTACCCTGGAGAAGCTGTTAAAGTAACCCTCAGGCTGATTTGGGGTTTGAGAAGGCCATCCTCCTTCCCCTGCTTGGAGTCCGGCTTGGGGACAAGACTGCTTCTGCAGAATCTCCTCCAGATAGCAGCGCTGCTCCTGGGAGAAAGTGCTGTGGCTTTGGGAACTCATTTTGCAGCAGGTACAGACAGTAGGGACACCACTGCTGTTCCCAGGGGCCCCAGCTCGCCACTCCCTGCCTAGCGAGCCAACAAACTGCTACGTCGAGTAGCCCCAGCCCCTCTCCCCAGCCAAGGGCAGTGCCCCCTGAACGGGACTGGTCCTTCCTCCATGCTTGCCTGACATCTCTGACCCACCTCCCACCCTCCTCATCTCCCACCGGCTCTTCTTGACCCCCACTTCCTCTGGGTATCTTTGCCCCTGGAATGTGGCTCAGACCCCTCCCCCCAGGGAGGCACTTAGCCAGGACAACACCCCCCCCACACACACACACACTGATCAGGGAGGGCAGGAGGGCGCCCTAGCAAGACCCTCAGAAGCCTTGAGCCAGAGTCCCACTGGCTCCTTGCCAGGGCCTCCTTCCTTCACTTAGAACTTGTCTTTACTCGACACAGTCCTCTATTTCACATCCTCTCTCCTCAGCTCCCAGGGACCCCC